>BGPT01001275.1:39484-76066 GCA_003297045.1 Symbiodinium sp. clade C Y103
AATAAATCTTTATTTTCTTTATTTTCTTTATTTTCCGGAAGCCTCAAAAAGTAAATAAAGAAAATAAAGAAAATAAATCTTTATTTTCTTTATTTTCCGAGAGCCTCAAAAAGTAAATAAAGAAAATAAAGAAAATAAATCTTTATTTTCTTTATTTTCTTTTTTTTCTTTATTTTCTTTATTTTCTTTATCAACTTTTCGAGGTGTCCAGCAGGATGGAAATTAAAGAAAATAAAGATTTATTTTCTTTATTTTCTTTATTTTCCAGGAGCCTCAAAAAGTAAATAAAGANTTTATTTTCTTTATTTTCTTTATTTTCTTTATTAACTTTTCGAGGTGTCCAGCAGGATGGAAATTAAAGAAAATAAAGATTTATTTTCTTTATTTTCTTCATTTTCCAGGAGCCTCAAAAAGTAAATAAAGAAAATAAAGAGAATAAATCTTTATTTTCTTTATTTTCTTTATTTTCCAGGAGCCTCAAAAAGTGAATAAAGAAAATAAAGAAAATAAAGATTTATTTTCTTTATTTTCTTTATTTTCCAAAAGCCTCAAAAAGAAAATAAAGAAAATAAAGAAAATAAATATTTATTTTATTTATTTTCTTTATTTTCCAAGAGCCTCAAAAAGTAAATAAAGAAAATAAAGAAAATAAAGAATTATTTTCTTTATTTTCCAAGAGCCTCAAAAAGTAAATAAAGAAAATAAAGAAAATAAAGAATTATTTTCTTTATTTTCCAGGAGCCTCAAAAAGTAAATAAAGAAAATAAAGTAAATAAAGATTTATTTTCTTTATTTTCTTTATTTTCCGGAAGCCTCAAAAAGTAAACAAAGAAAATAAAGAAAATAAATCTTTATTTTCTTTATTTTCTTTATTTTCCAGGAGCCTCAAAAAGTAAATCAAGAAAATAAAGAAAATAAATCTTTATTTACTTTATTTTCTTTAGAATGAAGATTAGTAAGGCCGTCAAATAGTACAGAAAGGTCTCTCTTACATNAAATAAATCTTTATTTACTTTATTTTCTTTAGAATGAAGATTAGTAAGGCCGTCAAATAGTACAGAAAGGTCTCTCTTACATATATATATATATACATACCATCCGGTAATCAAACGTGGCAATGGAAAATCCTCTATAGATGGAGGTTTTAATGGGAAAATCATCCAACATTAGCCATTTTCCATGGCTATGTTAAATAACCAGAGGGTTGATATATTATAACTAGTTGGGTTTTACATCCTGGCTGGCCCTGGCGTAGGGAGTCACCTGGCAGTGGTGGCCGCCAACGGTGCGCGGGCGAGACCTGCTGCCTGGCGTTGACGCGAAGCCCAAAGGGAAAAGCTTGGAACCTGGGAAAACTTGGGACTAAACTGGGACTCAAGTAGTTTCATCCTCATTTTTTGTACTACTTGATATATATTATATAATCTGATATCAAGTGGTTTCTTGACTCATCGATTAGATGATATGTCATCATACAAAATACACCGCTCACTAAATCCTCACAGATCTCTAAACAGATTGACATGGTCAAAAACGATTGATCTATCGGTTCACTATCTTTGAAACATTACCTAAAAGACTTGGTGGTTTCAATATCCTTGATCATCATCTCATTTGTTGGATGAAAAATGACAACTAAGTGAAGAAAACAGACCAATTATTGGTACGTATTGGTACGTTGCATATAGCAACCACCCAAAAGGATACATGTTGATACAATCATATATACATAGTTGTGAATTCTTCTCCATTTAATCTATTCTTTGCAATATTTAGACCATGTTAATTAAGGTTTTATTATGTTTTATTTGTTATTTTACCAAGAAACCATCCTATTTTTAGCAGGTGCATTTCTCCTCAGTGTGTTTGTGCATTTCTCACTCCTCAGATTCCAGAATGGACGCCAGGGAGACGCGAGTATTGGTGCTCAAAGAACGTCCTGGCGGGAATGGCTCGAGATGGTGCCCCCAGGTCCTGAGCGAAGTTGCTTTCAATACCTCGGTTACTAGGTTAGCTCGCGTCTATGGTGAGTATATATAGTTTGGCAACAAGCAAACATATGAGGTGTACACGCTTGTAGTACCGAGCTAACCCGCAATCTAATGGATGGACTCCAGGGATTTACCATCCAACCAGTTCTGGGATACACATCATCAAACACTAACATTGGGGGCATAATCCACTCCAGATTCGGTGATTCACAGGGTTGATTTAAGGGATAAATTGACAGAAAACCCGGAAGTTTTTACTTTTGAAGTGTGGTGGTGATTGGCGCACGAATTATCTCTCAGCTTCAGGACACAGATCGGCTCTCAGTTTCGCTGCTTCACAATGAGAGGGGTAGCGGCAATGATCTTTCATGATCAACTTAGCAAAACTGATGGGGGTTCTGTAAGACCTGGCCCAAACCATCTTATACATGGGTATAGATGCATATGATCAGCAGATCGCACAAAAAATGTGAAAAAGGTTTTAAGTACCTAACTTTGCCAACTTAAATGTAAGTGCCTGTAAGTGCTTCCGGTTGGTGGTGTCAGCCCATCCCCCAAAACAAATGCGTGTCAATTGGGACCATCATACCATCTGTTTGGATGAAAAATAAACAGACACTCTACTTGAAAATACAAACTAGTTGTTCATCCTCCTCAAACAGCTGGCAGTTCAAGGTAATTCTTGATCAATCGTCAGCTCACTTTGCTACATCCGAAACATCATTGGTTATATCAGTTATATCATACTTATATGATATCCAATATCATATCATTATACATTATAATATATTATATACATTGGTTACTTGTAGATCCCATTCTATATCATTCTATATCTATGATGTTCATAATATGATATACAAATGGCTATGGCTCAAAATTATTAACCCTATAATTGGTTGGTTTATGTTAATTTACCATTAAAAATGATCATTTTTGGTACCATAATTTTGAGCCATAGCCACATATTCCCAGAGAAATCCCCACGATATCTCCATTTAGCCGGCGCCGTGCCTCGCTCGATGTAGGCCAGGATGATGCGTCGAAGCCGCTCCGTGAGGATGGACTGACGGCGGACCAAGTCGGACCAAGGGATCATGGCAGAAAAAGTTGAACTTCACCATCTGCATATCATGGAAATATCATGGAAATATCTGGGAATCTAGAAAAATTGCTCACATGGAACAGATTTGAATAGCCTAGATTTTCTGATTGACAATTAGGATTTCTGTTGCCCCAAACTTGTGAGGGTGCAATTAATTGGGGCATAAAGCTCAAGGGCGGTCACCGAGTTGTACAGACTGTTGTAAACCAAAGGGATGAGTCCAAACTTAATTACACCTTTCAAATTGGTCTCGTCGCAATGCGAAGACCAACTCGTAGGTATTGTCAGCATATGGTGCCTTCCCTTCCTATGATAGACTCGATGTACTCCGAGCTTCAATAGGGCACTGTTAACACTCAGTGGGGAGAGAGGTCGAAGGCACAACGAAGACATGGCATCTGCAGCCACGGGTGATGATCTGGTGGAGGACGATGGTGCAGGATCAAAACTGCAATGACAATACTCAAAATGACTCTTGACTATCATCTTTGTATCATATTACATCATCATTTCTTATCTGTTTCTGATGAAGTCAACGATATGAAATTGTGATCATCATGATCACACTAATTATGATGCTCATGAAATATCTTCGTAGTGATGTTGACAGAGTTTGACAATAGTAGACATATAATTGAAACCTATAATCTAACATGTGGTTGGGAAACTCAATTCGTAGCTCCACTGGCTCCCAATACGATAATGAATGTGAGGGAATATGAATACTCACAGCTCCGACAAATAGAAATACCAAATGACAAAGCTCTTGGAGCCTCCAGCTACAGTATAAATTGCTTTGTTGCTTTACATAAACCCATGGATTATAGTTGGTTATATCCAAAAAAATCTAGTTCACCAAGCCATTTGTGTCAACTTAGCTATCGTTTGGGGGCCGCAGCTTGTAGGGATTTGAGTGGTTTCACATGATTTAGCAGTACTTAACCACATAAAATGGTGCAGATTTGTACGTTAAGCTAGTCATTTTCCTTGCCTTGTCCTCGTTGCAGCGCAGCGGCGGCAAGGCCGGAAAGGTCCGCGTAAGGTCCTGCGCATGTCACCAACAAACATCGGGGTACAATAACAACCTTGGAGATATGATACCTGGGGGATCCCTAGGGTACAACCCATCGGGAAACCTGTTCGGAAACTGATCTACATTTCCGGGCGGCTTTTGACATCTATGTGAATGTGTACTAAAGGTTATAAATGATTGGAGTGCAGGGTCCTTGGTGTCCCAGGTGGTTAGCCAAGTTGGTTTGTAATTTGTAACTCATATTTCACTGGGAGGTTCATATAGCTTGTAACCTGGCTTCACCAATCAAATAGAGATTAAACCAACAAGACTGCAGATGCAATGCTTCCAAACAGGGAGATGTGGCTCTCAAATTGGCAAAGTGATTAGATCTTAGTTGTATGGGTGTATCTGATGGGGGACATCCCCGCCAAAGTTTGCAATTTTGCTAGTGCAAATAATGATTGACCAGTGAATGGAATGCGGTTTTCCCAAAATTATTCAAACAACCTCATTTAGCCACTGGTATCGCTGCCACTGTGCAAACCTATATCTTTTTCTTAAGGCATTCTTGTGGGGACGCACCTTGCCTTTGAAATTCAATCGCTGAGGGTTTTAGCAACCCAAGTATGGCTCTTCAGGTACGTGGGATTTTGACTCATATGACCGGTCAACCCCTTCGTCCTTTTAGCCCCCCTAAATTTTAAAAACCAACACCAACAAGGAATTGCAGCGGGGACGGATGTTGCAAATGGATTCTCCGTACCCCCAAAGGCCCGATGATTTGCCAGCAAAAACGACCAAAACTTGGAATCCCCAAACATATTGTGATTGAAAAAGTCAGGTCATCCGTGTGAAACTTTGGTGACATGACCAGCCACAGGTGGATCTTCCAACTTGGCCCAGTTGGAGCCGAGTCGCAAATCCCGGTGCCGGGGGGAGCCCGGGTGGTGCTTGTCCCGCATAAGGGTCATCTTGTAGTGTGCTGTCAACATCACCATTCGGCACCACTTCTCTTTGCCGTGGGCTGGTCTTTTCATGGCCAGCCACTATACCAACTTTCTCTTTTCTTGTCTCTGCTTTCTCTTGAGCCTCAACACCTCCATCAAGGGCGTAAAAATGAAATGTGGTTAACACCTGGATTAGAATAGTCAACAAATGTATTACGAATATAGTTATCATTCATTATATCATATCATTACAGCACATGTTCCTAATATTAGCCATATCATTGTTGTTTTCATTGGCTTATTCCAGCAAATCATAAATATATCTATTCCCCTCTGGTGAAAATCATGAAAATGGAAAATCCACCATTTAGTTCTATATTTATTTGTCCCATTCGAACATCTATTTCATGCGTGGATTCCGAAGCTACCCATGCTTGATGACACCGGAGGATATATCAGAATTAAATCGGACAAGATAGTGTCCCCCCCTTTAACCAGTTCAATGTATTTACCATAAACCCAACCTATTGGAGTTCCGTCGGCCAACTTAGGGTTCACCACATGTGGCACCCAAGATATGGTTTGTTGCTAAGCCAACTCTCCACCCTTGGCTGCGGCGTCCTTCTCCAACTGGTAGCGGTCCTGGATACGAACTGGTCGAGTTTCGTTTCGTTGTTTGAAAAACATCAGAATCACCAGTAGTTCTGGACTGGATGTTCATCTTACATAGCTGGTAGTGGTATAAAGATCCATAGCCATGTTTTGAAACCATGGTTAAGTGGTCAAGTTTGATGGGATGAATGGTTGATGGTCATCCGTACTGGGAATCCAACCATCACGGGAATGTTCTTCTCATCGCTGTGAACATGGATGTATTTTGCTATCCCCAATCTTAACTGGGTGAGTCCAAGCAATGGGTATGATAACATGGATTGACGACCATCCCCCAATCTTGTAGGTACCAAAGTACCCCGCAAGTACCCAACAAAATGGGTCTACCAGTCCCAAGTCTTTT
This sequence comes from Symbiodinium sp. clade C Y103, assembly GCA_003297045.1. Classification (NCBI taxonomy): domain Eukaryota; class Dinophyceae; order Suessiales; family Symbiodiniaceae; genus Cladocopium; species Cladocopium sp. clade C. Next base: position 45,558 of record BGPT01001275.1, read on the forward strand.
TCTAGGTACTTGGAGCGTCTAGGTAGTATACAATCCAACATTTGATCCACTTGGATTTGCCCATAGAACCCCAATAAATCAAACACATTCCCAAAAAAAGACTCCCCAAGTAGAGGCTTTTGATAAATCAATAATCATCTTCAGCAAATCCAAGCAATCTGGCTGTTTCATGTGGTGTATTGAGCCATTGTTCTAGGTACAGAGTACAAACGGATGGTCTAGCTACCTTCGGGTAAACAAGATCTGGAAAAATCCATGGTTTCCCCCGGAAAATGATGAACATGATCTACATGTCTGGTGGTTTGCTATTTTGGATGGAGGGTCTAAACATCCAACGTCTGATCCATGGCCCTAAGGTCCTTCTTGGCCGCCTCATCCGTTCGCTCGGAGGAGGCTGTGACGAGACCCTGGTAGTAGCTGCCAGCGTCCTGGTGGGATCCCCAGGCAGGTTTGGTTTCTATGGGACCTGGCATTTCTTAGCGATTCCAAAAAAAAGATGTAGAAAAATCCGGTTCTGAAGAATGTGGTGGTAGGATTGAGTGGTTCTGTGTCTTTTAGGAGTTGCTGTGTAATTATAGGAACCAACCCTTTTCCAGGAGGACATTGACCCTGTTCGATCTTTTATCCATGACCCAAGCATCTTGGGATGTGACCCAGGAATAGCAAGTGGTGAACGTAACTCATGACCAGAGTAAACATCCCATAAATCCAAAAACTCGCAATGATTCCTAGTTCGAACAATGCCAACTAGCATGCGCATCCGAGGGTGGATCGTCTTTATGAGGCACCATCGGAAGGTGGTTCTTGGAATGGTAAGCATTCTGTCACAACAGGATTGGATGGGTTGCTGCACTAAAGATCACCAACAAACTGTCGGTGTAAAAGCATGATAATAAGACACAGGGGAAAACCAACAAGTACAAGGAATAGGCCAGAAATGGCAAGAAACTTAGACCTATCCACTATCCACTATGGCCAATATAAGTCAAAAACATAAGGATATGACATGGTACAGCACCAACAAACACCATGTCACAAAAGGAACAAGACTTGGGGAGAGATGTTCCAAGGATTCCAAGGATTGCAAGGTCTACATGGAGGATCATCCCATCTGGGGTTATCCCATTTGCAAGTGACTCAACTAACCCCACTTACTAAACCATGGTTTTTGATGGTTTTTGAAGTTATAAACAAACTTAGCTAACTATAGGGTACCCCCAAATCATCCATGTTTCTTTAGGAATTTTTTTGGCAAACCATCCATTTTCGGGTACCCCTATTTATGGAAACCTCCAAGTGTTGACCATGTTGACGAACAAACATCACCTGCCTGCGCTCGTGAGCCATGCAAGGCTTCCAACTGCTTCTGGGCGGCAGCCTTGCGATACCTGTGGGATCCAGGGTACCGCCAGGGTGCGAACCACACTATCACCCAGTGATATATGGACATAATATGTATATAACTGTATACATGCATATATATAATATATATATATATATATACAGTATATGTATGTGATGAACTATATATATACACATGATGTATCATTATGTACTATTATATATTGTCATACCATGTCTATAATATCTATACACGATACACGTGTGGTCTAGACTGTTTACTGACTGGGAAGCACTTCCAAGTGGCTGGAAATATATAGACAGCAAAACTGCCAGAAAATAGCGGGAAACACCTGCCAGTGAGCACTGAAAAAGAGCTGAAACATTCCGTACAAAATTTATCCATGACATCAAAATCGATCCCTATTTATTAAAAGTCTATAAAAATCTTGGGGTTTGGTGGTAGATTTCTTCGAAATTCTTTGGTAATTTTGGTAGATTCGGGGGAACGATACTTCTGTTTCGGTTCATTTGACCAAGTGACAACACAATCAGGGGGCTAACAGAAAAATCACCATAATTATCCATAATTGTTTTTTTGCTACTCTTTGGATATGAGCTCACTTCAATTTCAGACTCTTCTTTACTGGCTGGTCTTAGATACCCCACATGTTTGTTTGAACTGGTTCGCAAAAAAAAAAACACATCTATTGCAAAAAAAAACAGTATACTAAAGTATGCTGTGTATGGAAATCCCATCGTATCCCGACGTCAGCGTATTCTTCACACCGCCGCATCAGCACCGTTTTTTCCTCTGCCACGCACGGTGGTCAGGGGGCACAGCTCCAGATCCTTGGCCAAGCGCGCTTGGTGGCACTCGGAACTTGGAACCTGCTGATTTGCTTCAATTAGAACGGTGGAAATAGATGTTTAGACTATCCGTTACAAAACGGAAACAAAATAACAAATCATCACAGTTTTTTAATGAAGGGCTCAAGTCATCATGTAGTTGATCATTTCAGTGACATGGACCTTTCATAGGATGAAATACCTCAAGGACACTATTACTGATACCGCACAAGGTCGGCAGCTCTGGAATCCCAAGTCTGGGGGGTACAAAATTTGCACTCCTGACCCTGGTCACTCAGCAACCCCAAATAACGGTCAGCTTCAAATGCCAGAGAAATCCCTAGATGTTGCTACATTTAAGGGTAAGAAACACACAGATGTCGTGTAGATGTTCCATATCATAGTCCCCCAAGTAAAATCGAAACATGATTCAGCACCATGTTTGCAATTTTCGCTGCGTATTTAATGTGAGGCAAACTAACATATAGATGTGCACTGCACAATCACCAGTTTAATAGGTAATTCATCAATTGAGCCGTTTCCCACATCATCCACATCTATGTTAATTTACCCTATAGGCTAATGAATATAGTAACCTCCATCTTTTTGGTGCTTTCTCAACCAATCGACGGGTTGCCCAGGATCCGATCTCACAGCCGCCAGCCGCGTGACGTGGGCGAAGGAAGGGGTCGCCCATGGCATGGGCCCAGGAAACGCAGCCGGAGGCCCTCAGGCAGTTCCACCTAGCAGAATGGAGAGATTTGAGGAAAAAAATGGAGATCCAAGCACCAAAAAATGGGAGAAGTTGGGAATTTCATGGAATTTCACCATGAAAAATGGAAAAACATGGGGATTTCACCATGAAGCATGTAGATTTGAGCGACAATGATTTGGAATTCACCACCAGAAATGAGGATTTAAATTAGATTAACATGATTTAAACATATTTCAACCATCTATAACTTGAATAATTTGGCTTCAACCCAATGGCGTTTGGCCACCACATGTGGGGTCCTTTCAAGGACCAGTCCCACCTCGAAAACACAGGGGTCTTTAGGGATCATCTTGACCTCATTTTGAGAGTTGATGATCCTCAAAGTCCTAGCGGAGATGGACCTGAGATGAACTGAAGCCGGAAAAATCTGGGGACATGTTTGGCATACTGTTGATAAAATCATTTATCGGTTCTGACGGAGGGTTCCGACTTTTTGCATCAACCAGTCCAAGATCCTGAGCTGGGATGACATCACTGTTCGCAGATCCCAAAACAGCTGACACCGAAGCGTGAAAATCAACAATTCCGATGGGCAAAGTCGTGTTTGACAGTGATTTTGGTTGGTTCTATGATGGATTTCAATGGGGGGAGTAATTTCTTCAGAATTCAGTTTGATCCCAGTTGATAGGGTCTAGGGATCCAGAAAAATGCCCAGTAAACCGCATCATTCCTGGACTGGTTGACGAATAGGTCAGGATCCGCAGGACTCAGGTGCCCCCTGGTGATTTGATCATGAAGCGGTCGATGACGCCTGTGTGCTGATTATTTCAGGGTCAGAGGATGTCAGAAAATGTCAGAACAATATCCAGACAATTTTATTTTTGCTCATTTAACCCCTGCGTCAACTGTGGATGATCACTGCATGGTGGGTACAATGATTCATCAAGAGGTCCACCCTTGTGGCAACATATTGGGCAGTAGCATCCATTGCAAATGGCTGGATTCCCTCATGTCAAATCAAGATCGTACAGTATGCAACCAGTACATAGCGCAAAATTCAACTTCAAACCCGCGAAACATGACAACAGGAACTCCAATCACCCTGTGTGCGGCACCTATTTGTATGTATAATTGTGTAGACTATATAGATGGCTCCTAATCATTTCCGAATTGTTTTATCATCATCCTAAAGATCATCATTCCATGGCATACCATGGCTGTCCTTTGTGTCTCCTCGATGACCGTCCCCTTCAAACCTCAACTGCACCAGCACGGTCGTCACTGGTATCAACCAACCAACATGTTTCGCTTCTTCAAACCTAAGGGGAAGGTGCTAAGTTGCCGCAAATGGTGTCTAGCGAAGATTGAATATCAAAACAATTTCTCAAACAAGGTAAGATATGCACAAAGACTTGTGTCAAGGATTGTGTTGAAATGGCAACCTATCCAGTGCAACAAATTGAGTATGAATCGAATTATCGAATTGTAGTCCAGGGTGGTTGTTTGGTCGTTTTCTTTCGGACCAGATCATTATACCAGATCTGGACAAATCCCAAATCCCATCAAATTCCCATGGAAATCCACCATTTTGGCCCCTAAGATCCCACGAAATCCAGGACATCCCAGCGACGGAGGAGGTTCGGTTGCTTAGACGCGACCACTTCGACGCAAGCGCCGTGCAAATCGATGGACGCGAAGAGAGACTCGGTGGCTGCGTCCTCATGTGGTTGCGACTGAACTCTCGAAGGAAAATGGGAAAACCATGACATTTTCTTATACGCAGTGATACTAACTAACAAACAGATATACCATTGATAGTATCCATCTATCCCATTCATATTACAGTGATCCCATGAATATCCCATGAAACTAATTGTCAGTGAATACATGAAGTTGTGAGTATGGGTCATTCTGGGGTTTTGGGATACCCATTTTCAGACAAACCCAACTGGAGTCAGGATGGCGATCATCCCAGCGATGGTTGAGCCGACCCTGCTACCAAGCTGAGGTCGGCTTTGAGGTCAGCTAGGGTCACTCCCATCAAACCCAGTCCTCGATGTCTATCTTGAGGTCTTGGATGTACCTTGTTGAGAGCCCTGGGTCTGAAAAGGAGGACCCAGGGCAACAGCAGAGGCACAATCACCAGAAGTTGTCTGAACATGGGGGACTGGCCCCCTCCAGCTATGGCCAGTTCAATGGGGAACATGACGATTAAACATGGGATTTAGTCGTTGCCCATTTCAGGACAGATTCATTTCTGGTTGGATGTTTTAACTTGCTCAAAGTCAATTCTGAGATTGATTAGAGGAGGGAAAGACAAGGAGTAAGATGCCAACCTAATGGCATGATACCATAAAGAAGGTTTGCAACTGATAGAAACTGGAGTATAACATAACTTACATCACAACTCAATACATCTATATATATGAGTAGCGGACAAAACTATTTGTTAAATTTCATGCCAAACACAAATTAGGGTCGTCCCCTATTGGCTGTGAGGATTTCAGTTCTCCCAGAGAGATCACAAATGGGGTATCTGTATAGGGTTGTCCCCTATCGGTTATGAATGGAAGGTTTTGCGCAACCGCAGAAAGGCCAAGGCGAAGAAAGACTCAATTCGTATTACAATAGTTGTGTCGGTTACTCATATATTCATTTACAATGTACTGGGTCATACCCAGTTGCTGCGCCAACTCATGTAACATTCCGCCAAAACCATCCAGAATGTGATGATGGAAAGGTCGAGACCCCCTACGGCCCTTGCCAGCCCCTGCAGTTTCGGTGGCTCTCTCCAGAGATGTCTCAGAGGTTCAAAGTCCTCATCTTTAAAGTTCCAGACTTCCTTCCCCTTTCGTGCCTGGCTGAGGCTGTCACTGTGGTGATTTCTGGGCCAAACATGAATTTATTGGATACCTTAGCTGGGTTTGGGTATACCCACAAGCAAGGGAGATTGCAACAAGGATACAGGTAGGATACAGCAAAGTAAAAAATATTGTAAATTGCCAAACCATAAGTTTTGACATTGTAGATTGTGGACATTTTGTACTGTAACTTAGGTTGTCACTAGTCATTTTGGGATTCAGACCATAGTCCCAACTTTCGCTGGATTACAATGCCAATTCGACCGGCAGACCATGTTTTACAGCAGAATCCAGCCACAACATATTTTCATGCGGCTACAAACTACCCCCATTTCACTTGGACTGCCTAGGAACTGGATGAATCACACCATGAGTCCCAGTTCTTGGTAATAGAACCTCATCATGAGTCCATGTTTGATCCATTCTTGTATATTACCATATATATATATACATATATATTATATATATATATATCATATACTGAGAATGCTCCCCCTGCTATTATTAAAATATGGTCACATGTCATCCACATTGAAACCGCAATATTGATATATAGGTTATATGTTTGTATACTGGATCATTCTTATTGCATAACTTGGAAGTGAAAACGAATCATTGAACAGCTGGAATGGTGACTATAGCGTTAGCTTTACCACAGCACATCACATTACCATGTAACAATGGTCATCATCACATGACGATTCGACGTTTCCAACAAATATCACAATATATTCCAATCACTACTTTTCATGGTGAAACCAGCCCAAAAAACCTAATTCCTTCATCATGCAAAACCCCGTGATACTCCCATGGGCCATCAAATATTAGAGATCAAGGAAAAACAGGTGAAACCAATGCAAAACCCTTACTGGTGCTTAGTAGGGAATGGGGGAATGACTTAGAATATCTTATAATAACCATTAATAATCATCCCATTTCCCCATTCCCTACGTTTAGCACCAGGAACCTCGTGTTTTTTTGAATGCCCCAAACTCATCCCATCAGCTCATCCCCAAACTCCAGCGGCACCTCTTTGGGCGGCCTCGGAGCACCAGACGATTTCGATTTCTGCGAGAGGTGCGGCGCGATGCGGGGCTTATCCAAGCGCTGGACCTTGCCGCGGATGCGACCTGGGCCGCCAAATTGAAAAATGGCAAGGTGAAACATGAACAAAATTAGGATTTAAGCATCAAAAATGGGAGATGTTCATGGATTTTCATGGATTTTCCTGATTTGACCGTAGAAAATGGTGATTACACAATCAAAAACGCGGATTTCACCGCCAGGGCCCACGATAGCTATTGGAAAGATTAGGGAGGAGCACCGATTTGTTTCAGCTGAGAAGTTCAATGCAACAAAGCCATACAGATCCCTTGATGTTAGCAGCCTGAAACTGTCTGGCGAGGGACTTAGTTTAACCATGAAACATGGGAGTTTATCTTACTGGTGCTAAACGTAGGGAATGGGGGAATGGGATGATTATTAATGGTTATTATAAGTCATTCCCCCATTCCCTACTAAGCACCAGTAAGTTATCCATCAAACATCACTTTCCAGTGGGATTATCCTCAGGATATCCTTCCAGATCCAGATCATCAACCACCCCACCTTGGACCGTGAACAGCACCAGGTTGATCCCAAACAACATCCGCGATCCACGTCTGTGTGGTTTCAAACAAGAACAACACCATGAATCATCGATGGCTCCCTGTTTACGAGGGGATTTACCACTGTTTTCTGGCCAATGGGGGGAACCTTTGTGATAAACCATGGATTTTTGTTGGGTAGCCTACTCTCAAACAAGCCGGTAACCAATTGGGATCATCATCCCCAGAAGGCTGATTCGAACCCATCATTGTATGATATCATAACTTGCATCCGCCTGGGTCTTGAACAACATCGTAGATAAAACGTACCTGAAAATGACCGGATTTTTTTGTGAGGTTGTTCCACCTTCCATCATTTATTGGTGAGGTCAACTGGTATGACTGCCATTTACCCAAACAAACGACACAAAAAGTGGCTCCTGGCCCACAACTCGCAAGTTCGAGGTGCTGTCATAGTAACTGGGAGCGTTCTGAATTTTGTAGACCTCAGGAATGTCCCTCGTCGTTCAAAATGCATCCCGTTTAGAACGGAGGTGTCTGACGAGACCCTGCAAAAGGTTGAACCTTTTGGTACTGTATGTGATAAAGCACCAGCTGACATGATGGGCCAAGCTCATAACAAATGTGAATTGTGCATAGCCACATTGTCTCTTCCTGAAATCTGCACTCTGGCGCCTCGCTTTGGGTGTTCCAGAAGTTGCCAAAATGGTGTCCTAGTTCTTGTGGAACCCTTGATATATCTCAGTTGTAAGATTTTATTGGTTGGTTGTTATGTTGGCATATCCGCATGTAGATGGCCATTTTCAGGGCAAATTACGGTTCACAAAAAATTAATACACATATGTGTCTCTCTGCTAAGACTCGACCAGCAATGATTATGACCAAAAGATAGCCAACCAATCACAAGCCCCACTTTCCGTTTATACCCACCCAAATAGAGTCCAAACTAGTCGCACAAATGGGGTTTGCAAATACACTATTGTGCCTTGCCCTCCTGTAAAGGTTTACAACATGCCATAGAAAATGCACCATCTGTATGAAGATCATGAACGGGAAACAACAATGGATGTTCATATACTTTGTTGATCTTTGTTGTACATGTTTACTGGAGGGTGATCCCCACTTCCCCGCCTTCGAACACTTGAACCCACTTATGGAGCCTTCTCTATATTCGTTTGCTCGATTCTTATTCTCCCGATTTCTCCACTTTGATGAATTGAAGGCAACACCGATAGTGTTATGATCCACTTACATTCTTATCTCTATGTTTATCCTACATTCTTATCGCAATAATTATCAGGAATGGAACACTTTCATTATCATCCATCAAGTTGATAATTTATCATAATATATCTATGAATTATCTATAAGTATATCATATGATCATAATCATCCTTTCTCCACTTGGGGGTTTCTCAAAATGGAAGATCCCTAAGTCACCGTTGTTACTCAAATGGTCCACTTGGATGACGTTTGGGATACCCTCTGGTAAACTGTTACATAACTATTGAAAATGACCATTTAGTTCGTGGATTTTCCCACCAAAAAATGGTGATTTTCCATAGTTATGTGGCAGTTTACCAGAGGGTACATAACTATAACATACTATAACCATAAGTGTAGGGGATATATCCCAACCACTGGGGCTTAAAATACCATTGTTACATCCACTTGGGATACCCCATGACTTAGGAAACCTCCACTTCCCTCCGCCGTGGCACCCGCAACAGCTCCAAGATGGGGCCCTCCGGGTCCGCCACCGGGCGCTTGGAGGAAGGGGTCGCGCCGTCCATGGAGGCGTCAATGGAAGAAATTTGGTGCTTCGTCGAGGGACAAAAAGGGGGGACTCCGTGGAGGTTGTGGATAGCTTCTGGAGGTTTTTGGATGGTTTTGCATGACTTTTGGATGGACAAAGACTGTGAAGAATCAGGAACATGCTAAATTTTCTTCGAGTAAACAACTTGCAAGAGTTGGGAAAACATGCTAAAACTTTGGGGTGAGCTGGAAAGAAAGAAGTGGACACATTGGGAAAATGCCTGGAGGTTTGGATGAAAAGGACTGTAAAAACCTGGACTTGTTTTGCAAGGTTTCTAGACAAGTTGGCAGTCTGGGTCAAGAAAGCTGGGAATGTAGACGGATTTTGCTATCGGCCTAAGCTGGGTTCAGACCATTGACAAAAAATCGGCGGGTCAGAACACTGCAGAAGCATTGCTGGCTGGACATGCGGGATACACAGATACACAGATAAGCTAACTACACAATCATATGCGATGTCCTGGAAAAAAAACATGTGAAAAGCGTCACCAGCTCATGGACTCAAGGATATTGGCAATCAATGCACCACACAAATATGTCCCAATATGTCCCAATATGTCCCAATATGTCCCAATATATTGAATAAATAAATAAATAAATTGCTCCCGTCTGCTTCTGAATCCAGCAGCCAGGAACTATCTGGACCAAGGAAACTTATATAATTACATAAGGTGGCATCAGCTGGATACAGCGTTTTTCAACAGAATTGCAACAACAAATTTCAATTTCATGCAAAGTCCATGTCCAACCACAAAGCTGCAGACTCATCCTCATCTTGACACTTACACACATCATCATGCTCATTGTCCTCCTTTTTGTCATCATCATACTCACCATCATTCCTACTGTGGATGGAAGAAATCCTGCACCAGTTGGTAGATAGTTTATCCCATTATCATCACATTATTTACCGTGTTTCATAGTTCCTATTAATTACCAACTGGTGCAGGATTTCTTCCATCCACAGTATCACTGGAATTGTAACTGCCATAACTTTTCGATGGCAACACCTGCCTGCAGGCCGGATCCCTCCACATCGTGATAGAGCCATGGGGATACGATCTATGTTTCTGTTCCTTTAAGCCCTAACCCGACCCTGCTGGATTGGTTCCACTTCATGTTTATTTAGGGATCTGCAAACATGCTGGTACATGTCATAAGACGTGGCCTTCTCCCGTGATTCGCAGTTGACTGGTTCAAAAAACATAAAATCATCATCGAACCACCATTTATCCATCCATGTTTGTTGTTTGCCGCAAACCCAGCTTTGCAACCCCAGTGCGTTTCAGGTTGGAGCCTGAGACCCAGGGATGGAAACCCCACAAGTACTGCTGTTGGGAATTATATGGACTGGTGGCTGCAGTCACAATCACAAGCCCCGAATTATACCGTATTCCTACCCATCCAAATATTCCCTGACTAAACTGGGCCGAAAACTGGCGATGTGTCAACAGCACCCTGGTTTTCACACCAACAATAGCTAGAAAATCTGGGTTCATCATTAATTCATCATTCATTCCTCCAGAATATGGCACTTCAATCTAATTCATACAAGTTGAGGTCCCCAGTTCTAAGTTGATTCACACACCCATGAACTAGTTTGTGACATTTCCGAGAAACCCTACACTTAACCCTTATAATCCCTTATATGATGTGCATCAACTTCGCGAATTGATCCGTCCCGAACTGGGCTTCTGGGCCGCCGCTGATCTGCTGCTGACTCTTTTTCTCTCAAACGCCTCGGTGAATCTCTGCGGACTCCTCTAGAGTTGCGCCTTGGTGGACCGTCAAAGATTCCTTGGTGGAGCATAGCTAAGCTTGGATACCCATCAAGAGTATGTAGACATGTCTGTATATAACACATATATATATATAAGAATAATTATGAACATATACACATATAATGTATTATATGATTTAAAATGACACGACACTATATTATACTATATCTTTTGTAAGATGTGTTTTTTAGTATTTATTTTTTGTATTTTATTGTATATGTATATGTACTTGCATCTGTATTTGTATTTGCATGTATTTGCATTGGTATTTGTATTTGTATATCGTGTCACATTATGATATGGTATGTTATATCCTGTGCTATGCTATTGTATCGTATCATATTGTAGTACGTCTATGTAAAGCATCAAAACATGCAACATGTTCTAGATTACATTCTCAATATATATATATATATATATATATATATGTGGGTAGGACATGTCATTATTAGACTATGTGTGGCAGCTAAGAATTTTCAGCTACAATTCATGGCGGAACAGGACTGGTTGGTTGATGGCTGGCACAGCCCCCACTACTCAACGATCACATGGACTAAATTTTGGACGAGTACAGTATATCATGTGTTTGACATCATACAATACATGTTTATCCAATATATCCATGCTCTTGATATTTATATCACCATGCAATCGTTGCTCTACGATCACAACGAATATTACCCCTAGTAAATTAACATAGACCCTGAACATAGTCATTTTTGAGTGGAAACCAGTCGTCCTCCCACCTATTGACCTATTTTGCAGGGTCTGTAAATGTTAGTTGGGGGAGTGGTAAGTTGTAGGTCTTTGCGATTCCGTCAAAGGAGGAAAAACATTAAGGCTTTCTTTACCGCTGGTGGATGATGTAAGTCCTCATTAATGTGGACATTGTAAACCGTTTGATGGAAGCCAAAAACATAACATTTCCCAAGATCCGCACTTTCGATCATCATCCCGTTTCGAAGAATGTGACACACAAAATAACAAACCACCAACGATATGTCTTATCTAATATATATATATATATATACATATACGGTATACGTAATATAATACATGTATATTATCTACATGTATGTGTATGTGTATATGTATATGTAACATGTATCTATCAACTATGTATGTATATATATATATGAATACGCATACACATTATTATACAAATATATATATATATATATGTATCATAATGTATAATATATATGTATTGATGCATAACTATATAAGTCATAAAATTGATGTATGAACGAGCAGTATCACCCCATCTCCCAGAAATTCTACAGCTCCACAGCTTCTCCTGCCAACCATTTTTCGACAATTCCCACCAGGGCACGCCACACGCGAGGGCAGACGTCACGTCTCCTGCGTCTCCTGCGCAGCTGACGGTCACACCATGTCGGCACATGGCAGCTCGATCTTGAAGTCCAATCCTTGTTGCGTCACCGCCTGGTGTCACGGATCCAGAACTCACCGGCAGCGGTGCAGTTGGGGTGAAGTTGATGGTCACAACCCTGGGATTCGAACCTTCATAGTATGGAGGCTCGAAAATACCCTGGTTGTTAATTTTTGTGGACCACGTATGAAATGGAACTGCATCCCCAAGACTGGCAGCCCGCCCTGAAATGACGAAACATTGATAAAGGGACAACGTCTGTGACCATGGTCCCTCCAGTCATTCAAGCACCAATAGAAGACAACTATGCACTGGCCAGAAGGGTCAAACATACAATGACAATCAATGATACCTGGAATCTCCAAATGTGCTAGAAAACAATATACCTCAGCTTCTTGGAATGCAAATCTACACTGCAACAACTTTATGGACCATCCGAAAAACAAACGCGACACATAGCCATCTCCGCTATCTCCTTCTCCACACCTTTGGAATCCTTTGGAGGAGGTCATCATGTCATTTTCTGTGGGCCTTGACGTAGTAGTACCCGAAATCGATCAGCAGCAGCAGGTGTAGCATGTGAGCACCCCTGAGCCGAGGCTACAGGGCTGAGTCTGCCCCACTTTCGGACAATTTCAAGGTCAAAAAAGAGATCACAAGGAGGTTGAACCAGCCACAACTATCGAAAATTTGGATCTATACAGGTTGAACCGATGAACAAATATAAAACTTGGATTCCACCAACATCTCATGGTGATAGGACATATCGTCACTGATACAACCAGAACATGAGGGTTTCACAGTTTCATCTCCTACTGATTACAGAACCATAACAACGCATGCATCAAAGCAAGTCAAATGCAACAAAAACTAAAAAGAACCAACAAAATAATGATACCTGCTAATAGTATAATTGGAGCAATCATCCTGGACACCGCCATCTGGACACTACATGGACCTCAATTATCTGCCACGAAGGGCAGTCAAGGTTCATACCGCCCCAACCATCCCCTATAGCTTGGATTTCAAAAAGGAACGACTTGGTTTGGTTCCAAAAATGACATGACATTCCAGCAACCCGAAGAAAAAACATGAAATCATCTCCCATAGGCGATATATATATATATATGATCATCTCTGTGCAAATGATCTGCCCATTTTTTTGAAATTTATCAAATCCCACCTAGCCATGTTGCTTGGAAGGTTTTGAAGCAGCATCCTGCTTAGCCAAGACACAGAATGGCCCAAATTGCCTCACCAAGTCACTGTGCTGGGATGGTCGTACTGCAGTTCATCCCATAGGGGACCCAAACATAAATATGGGTTTGTCTGAAAATAGTGAATACCAATAAATAGCAATTTTATGCTATTCTAATAGAGAAAATGATCTTAATCCATTGGAATTGGGGGTACCCTATTTTCAGACAAACCCATATGATCCAATAATCTAATCCCTCATTTAAACAGTGCCCAGAAACCATGATTGAGTAACGGCCGCTGATTAGTGAAGGGCCCCCCGGCCCCCCCCCCAACCAATTGAGGGGGACTCTTTAAGGAGTGACTTTTGGTGGGACCAGGTCTGGGGATCTCAGGATGATCAACTTAAGCAAGGATTTCAATTGATGTCAATTTACTTTCAACTGATTTTCCTTTTCATTCTTAAAAGAGAAATCTGGATAAGTAAGGATTACAATTCATATCCATCTACGCTCAATTCATATTCCTTTAGAACCTAAAAGAAATCTAAGGATCAGGATTTCAATTCATATCAAATTGCTTTCAGTTCATTTGCTTTTAAACCAAAAAGGAAATCAAAGGAAAAGTCAGGAATTGAATTCATCTCCATTTACTTTCAATTGCATAGAAATCACTTTGAAATCCCTTTCTGAGTCATTGCGACAGCTTTACCCAAAGAAAGGTGGGGAAAAGGTTTTGAGATTTATTTTACAGTGCACCCAAAAATATCTGGGCACAATAGGGTACCCCCCAAACAATTGTATTATTGAGTATCTCAGCCAGTCGTGGACTACCCCCTTGAAAAATTGTTTGGGTGCTTTTTTTTAAATAAGGGTTGAATGAGAGATTGATGATTTGGGGAATCTTGCATTCTTAGGATTCAAAATGGATTTGGCCTTTCAAAGGTAAATGGAACAGCTTTACCCAAAAAAAAACTGGGGACAGGGTACGTGGGTTCAACCACTTATGGAAACCAGGATACCTTGAATCAAAAGCCAAACCCTTTCAGGAATCCATTCCCTCTTGTCCGATTCAAAAAAACATTCTTCCACGGATACATTTGGTCTGGACAGTCATCAAGCTCCTGGGAAAGGCCACTGGGGGTTCCAATCACCTGGAACCAAAACTGGTCATCTCCTGGAACCATCATCGAGGTCTAGGCTTCTCACCCACCACCACGCGATGAAAGCCGCAAGGGCGACCGAGAATATGATGGCCGGCATCGTGAACATGAATAACCCCCTAGTGTAACCAATCAAGCACCATTCATGAATATTTAGCAATTACATGTTCATATCTTTGATAGCTTAAACCCCATAAAACAACGTCAATTAATGGTTCAATCGCAATCAACTTCCATGAAGTAGTGGTATCTCTCCCATGAGACAACGGGGGCCTAAGTTGGCCCAAGCCTCTAAAGTGATCTCGAAAAGCGACCGGAACAAATTAGCAACAAGCATAATATATATATATATATAAGTATATTATATGTATATATATATATGTGTGTGTATGTATGTATGTCATTATATATATATATACATATGCCGGCTACTTATGATGTTTTACATATGTAATATACAACATACATACATCATAACATTATAATGCATTATATATGTATATATATATATGTGAATGTAATATACATGCACTATGTCACGATCGTTCCGCCGCAGCCATACGTCCGCGGCACGTGGTTGAGGCCCTCCATCAATGGCACGCAGGTGATGTCGAAGCAAGCGTGCCACATGAAGATGCCGCTCAAAGCTCGGCTCGTGGCCAGCATGGCGATGTAGTGTCCTCCCAGGTCCGTGGCTGGACCGCCATAATGTCATCATCCCCGGGATTTCAGAAGGGATATTTTTGATAGGAAAATAGTAGGATATTATACAATAGGAATGTGGTATCCAATACTAGGATATTCATGGGATGATGGGAAAAATAGGGGATAGTACTGGATAATCCAACCTTGATCCACTTGGAGTTGCTGATTCGGAGCCCCAAAGAATAGAACATATGTGGTTGATTCATGGGATGGTTACTTGGAGGATCATCCCACGGTCCTCGTAGGTGCTGAAAATCAGCCTACCCTCTGGTAAACTAACATAGCTATTGAACATGGCCATTTATAGTGGATTTTCCCATTAAAAATGGTGATTTTCCATAGCTATGTTAGTTCACCAGAGGGTAGTAATACTAAGTCCCCTTCAGAAGTTCGGTTCTCCCATGAACGGAGGAACTAACCAGCTTCCATTCATGGGAGGATCCTCCAAGCACGCCCCTTCATAAGTGGTCAAATGAAGATGCATCTTTCTGGGTGTGAAAGTTGGCTGATGTTATTTTGACCCATCTAAATGTAGACATATGGGGGTGTCCATAAATGGTGGTACCCCAAAATGGATGGTTTATAATGGAAAATCCTATTAGAATGGATGATCTGGGGGTACTCTATTTTTTGGAAACCTCCATATCTACCATAAACCACACAGTTTGCCTTGATATAAAGTGAGTCAAACCAACTTATATATCGTTTTGGAATTCCCAAGTGGTATGCGGTAGCTGCTACAGGAGCCATGCAACGACTCGGTCCAGGTGGACAAAAGAACGATTGGGATTTAAAAATAGCTTAGATTCTACTAGTTCTTCATTTAAAGATTCATTTACCAATAAGAACTACTAGCTTTTTTTAACATAGATTAACTAGCATCCTTCTACTAGTTCTTAGGAAATGCTGTTGATTTGACGGATTTGCCAAAAAAAACAATCGCATTTTCTGAGGGACGCCAGGATTGACAATAGAATGGAATGGGAATGGGATGAGATCGATCTTTGGATCATGGCTCAACTTCGCTTGTAAATGCAGACGTTTGGCTACATGTTTGATCCTGTTAGATCCTGTTGTCACAACGTGAAAAATCAGGGCTGACCCCTGGTGGCGTGGAAGATTTCCGCTTGCCACTGAAATGTTGAGACATACACTCTCCGGTAATCAAAGATGACCATGGAAAATCCCTCATTTAGATATAGATTATCTTTCGGTGATTAAACCACCATTTAATTGATTTCCCTGGCAGCCACGTTTGATTACCAGAGGGCAGTTGTTTATTGGCTGCATGGAAAGCAGCTACCCAGGCTCAGATCTTGTAGTATGAGGATGGCGCTTTTCACTGGCGAAGAAGTGGAAGCAACTGCAAGTTGGTTGAGACAAAGCAACAAGTTGAGACTGATGGTTTCAGTGTAATACACCTTCTAGTGGGGAATGTGATGAGAAACATTCATAAACCAGAATTCGTGGGGGTATTCAGAAATGGGTTTGGGGCTAAAAGCTACAACCAAACTCCCAAAGCAAACTTTGAGAATTTAGATAGTGGAACAACCAATGAATGATTGATACCCGAATATATCTCGCGCACTGTCCATCATCGTACCCATGAAATCTCCTCGCCTGAACTTTTTTATGCTTTTTTATTGCTGGTTCAATTGATCTGTTTCATTTATTGAAACCGTATCAGTCTTTGTTGGGAAACTCTTGGTTTGGCAGATCCTCCACTTTGTTGGCTAAATCCCTGTCAGTCGTCAGTTAAACCCCCATGTGGGGTTGCTGTGAGTCCTGATTGTTTGCTGCTTCAATTCCAATTGTTTCCTGGCAACTTTCAATTGTTGTGAAGGAAATGGCATGTCCAATCAGGTTTAACCCCATGTTGGCTCCTTAAATGTGCATGTGTCTTGGTTGCAGTAAATCCCCATTTCTGGCTGGGTTCAAGACCTATTCTTTCTTGCTTGAAAGCCTATATTTTGATGTTTCTAAAAGTTGGGCTACCACAGAACACATAGGTTCCTCATCAAACATGACAAATTTTGGATGCTTTGGGGTCCAAGAAAGCCCCATCATATTCCCATCATGGTTGATTAATGTTTCATCATTACATAACCATGCAAGGTTTTTATCCAGATGTCTTGTTCTGGTTAGAGGTCCCGCCCTGTCCTGTGCACGCTTGGATCACTCCACCCGTCTGATTGATGTGCCACAACTGTGGTAGCACAGAAACGACACTCAGAAAGAGTCCAGCCATCCAAAGGGTGTCCTCGGTCGCATCAATGGCTGGGTCCTTTGTGGGAGTTTAAGCAACAAACATCAAGATTTCATGGGATTTATGATTTATTGGACAATTTTTAATGGGGTTTAATCGAATTTAATGGAACTTCATGGGAATTTAATGGGAATTTAGTGGGATTTAATCGGATTAAAATAGATTTAATATGATTTAATGGGATTTAAATGGATTTAATGGGATTGAATGTGATTTTTAATGGACTATATGTGGTTTACGTTTGGTCATCCAGTGATATTGGCCAGGGTCCCCAACCAACAAGAAACCTTTGTCACTTCCTTTCTCCAACTGCATCCAAACCTTCTCAGCCACTCATTCCAAACATCTATGTCGCTCAGTTGATGATCATTGCGAAGATCCTAAACTCCACAGATTCGCACTTGCTCCGCAACGAAAGACACCAGCGAAATGGGTGTCCAAATTGGGGAATCAAAGGACCCCAGCGAATTTGGTCGAACATTTTGACCCATGCCCAAAATTTGGGAAAATGGCACTGGATGGGTCCACTTGAAACGAAATCAAGCGATTTCGTTCATCCGAATTACACCCCAATGGGCCCCAAGACCTACCTCCCTGAACTGCCTTACAAATGAAGAATCATATAGAACCAGGAACTACAATGAGGGTTGGGGCAGCGATGACCATCACTGTACCAGCACCTGCTGGACCCTGCAGTTGAGATGCAAATAGTGGCCGACCTGCACAAAGTCATGGGTCGTGGATGCTGGATGGTGTTCTTAATCTAAGGGGAAAAAACTCTCCAACATCCAGTGACACCTGAGTTACAGAAGTTTGCTACGACCCCACTTTATAATTAAGCCAGTTTTTTTCAGATATGTCTTTATTCCGTTTGAAGCGTTCTTGGAGCTCATCCCCTTGTACGTTTCCTGAAGGAACAACATACAGGGAAGGAAGACGAGTGTCCGGTGGGAGTCATACACCTCCTTATTTTTATATTGTTCCAGGAATCTGAGGGAACGCTAGGATGAACAGGTTTCTTCCCAGCTGCTATGCAAACAGTCACGATCTTCAGCACAACAAACTATGACACATGAGACAAACACGAGACTTCGTGTGATTGACAGCTGCTGGCTCCATGTTCAACTCCAAACCAGTCAGACTTAAGTCATTTCAATTCATTTTAGCGACTTGCTAACACATGCTGATGCCATCTATGTATTGTTGAATAACCCAACTTCGAGAATAAGACAAGTGTAAGGTAAATATTGAAAACGATCGGGAAATGTTGGGCCATCCTGCAGTAACATGGCTTTCTGAAGAATCCCATGTCGACATGGGCATTGTTGTAGCAACATCTTCGATACATGGTGGCACTTCATTGCCACGTGTGAATCTGCGAGGTGAGGCCTCTGAGCTACAAGTTGCGAGGTGTAGACCCATTAGCTATAGTTATATAATGTATATTCATATCCCAGTGTATATCCCCACAAACTCCCAGTCAACCAACTTATAAGTCAACTTAGCTATCGTTTGGGGGCTAGACCTTGTGCAATGGATGCAGATTTTCCAGATCCCAGGTTGAGGGTCCCACTGTTCATATCCGCATGTAGCAAGGCAGCCAGCAGAAAGCAAACCGCAACCATTGGAAGCACCTCAGCTGTGCCATGTCCCTGGTGCTGCTTGGACTAGGATATGCTGCATGTGAGGATATAATGCCAATAAACTTGAAGGGCATATAAAGCATTCCCACTGGTGGTATGACGATAATCTATGAGATATTGGGAACATCACTATATTGAATGGGAAAATAGTGGTTGGATTATCATGATTGTAATGGGGTATGGGTATGATATGGGGTTTTTGTCAGAAAGACATGATAGTATAACCCAACACCCAAGCATCAACCAACCTTCAAGCCCTGCTACCCGGGTGAAATCCCCGGCCCCATAACCATCAACCATTAGGACCCGTTAGTTGGGCATCTTGATGCTTGGTTCTCCATGAACTAGTCATTTCTCCAGGATGTGTCCATTTTTGTTCGTGGGAAAACACCACGGTTGATGTTTAAATTATGATCGTTTGTGGATTTCATGACTATTTCGGTATTTCACACTCAACCACCAGGTTTCGTTCGTGGGCATCGCTCAAATGACTCCACCGCCCTCAGCGGCTGTCAGGGCACTGGCAAAGAATCCGCTTCCTGGCACTGGGGACCCATCAGATCTGCAAGGATCAAGTTACAACCCCAGACAACTTGGTTACAAAGGGCAATTGGTCGTACAACATGAATAGATGATAGATGGTGTATAATACATATTGTGCACAATACATGTTCTGTATACATGTATACATAAATGTGTATAGACAGTATAGACATAAATTGTACATGTAAGTGTAGAATTGACCATGTCCTTCTCATGCATGGCCAGTGGGAAGCAAGGTAAGTGTCAAGTGTGCTGGATCCTGCTGCCCCAACTCACAAAGGTCTCCCAAATGGAGGAGTTGTGACAACGATTTATAGGAATTTACCAACCTGGTAGAATGATGTACTGTACAATGGGGATGTAATGGGAAGATACTGATGATTTTGTGGGGTATAATGGGTGGGGTACAATGGGGGGTATAATGGTATAACGGTATAACCAAGAAATAGATACACATGCCTGCAGTACTGTATCATAATTTGGGGGATAGTTACCCCAATCCAATTCCAATCATTCCAGTAACGATTTATTCAGCATGATTATCTATGGAGGTCAGCTGTTGTTGGATTTGTTGCCTCAGGAATTCCTTCTCTGCCAAACCATACAGTGGATGGAAGAAATCCTGCACCACCTTGTATGGTTGAAACCCTATAAATTGGGATAAACCACCTACAACTGGTGCTGGATGTCTTCCATCCACAGTATGTACAGGATTCTCACGAGAACGTCCCAGCGTTGGAAAGGTCTAAAACTGGTACCATCTTGGTAGATGTTTTGGGTCCCCAAGCTTGGAAGTGACTGTTTTCCCCTTAACCAGCCCAGCCCAGCCCAGGAGTTTCAAGATTCTTAAACACTTGATCCATCTGTCCTTTGGGTCGCCGGGATCTTGTGGGTGAATTCTTGAGCTTTAACGCCTCAAATGGTGAACTTTATCAGCCAGCAACCATAGTAAACCCAATGGTTTCATAGTCACACAGGGTTCATTCCTCCAGGGTTGGCATGATGATCTACCTGCGAGTTCCCCTGAACTGCGACCCCTGGGGGGCCTCCTCATAGCTCCAGCGATGGGATAGATAGGCGCGATAGAGCAGGGACAGCACCAAGAGCAAACTGCAAAGGTCTACGGCCTCCCAGGGATTTCCAGGAACCACAACTGCGAAGGGAGAAACTTTGATGCCTGAGGTATCTAGCAAAAGGGGCCAGTTTCTACTGCATATTGTAGAATCTTCAGACCCCAAAGCTTAGATGATGCCCAGTGACAAAGTTAAGTTTCAACTTCTCAACTGGATATTGATGCTTAGTGGTACAATTCAACAGTTTCACTCTCAAACATATATAGAGATTTCAGCAATGAACATGGGCAGAGAAGATATCCAAGTTGGTTGCTTCGTGGTAGCAGTACTGTTCTAGATGAGTGAGCAACTGAGCTCGTCCATCGGCGATCAAGTCAGTCCATCAGCGACTACACTGATCTGACAATGATGAAAATTGTCGGCACACTTGTTCGCATGTGTATCTTCATCATTACATCATATGGTAAACCCACTGGAAAACCCTACTCGGTCTACCCATCATGACCTTTTGGGTGAGATTAAAGACCCAACAACCCCAAACTTAAGAGGTGTGTTGTATGGTTTACTACATTTACCCTCTGGTAAACAGCCACATAACTATGGGAAATCACCATTTTTAATGGGAAACTCCACTATTTCTATGGCCATGTTCAATAGCTATGTTAGTTTACCAGAGGATACGTGATACCAGCCCAACCCCGTTTTACATGGTGTTTTTACAGGCTACCTGATAGACGAAGTCTCCCGATGCATCCACCGGCAAATAGCCTGATGTGAACGGAGGAGCATTCGCATGGTCACAACATGTCACGGACTCATGTCCTGAGTCCAATAAAACTTCAGGGAAACTCTCCAGTTGATGGCCAGAAACACATGGTGAAGTATCAGCAACTATATGATATGTAGCTATCCAAATATCACCCATGGTCGTTTTCCTGTGAGGTGGCAAACCTAGTAAGAACAAATACCGACTTTCACGGGAGGTTTGCAAAACTCTCAACGATTGGGAATCTTTATCGCATTTACCACATCAAAAGCAAATGAGCAATGCCCATCATGGATTCTGACAACCCCCCCCCCAAAAAATGGAATAGTAGTGTCTCCTACAATCATCCACCAACCAGGGGCTTCTAAAGCAGCCACTGCTCAAATTTCTTCGGTGAATCCAGAGACTTCCATAACAATCACCTGGGATCATCATCAGATGATGAAACAGCATTTAACATCCTCATTGTAAAACTGATGCCCCGCAAGAGTGCAGCTGCAGCAAGAATAATAGACAGGTAATGACAGGTACAAAGAGCTTGTACATGCTTATATATTGTTTGGCCGACGTAGTGATTAGACTCATACAGTTGATATTGTTGTTACCCAGGTTCACCCAAGTCAGACCACCTATCCATGCCGAACTTCGGATTCTCCACTTCGCAACCTCATCCACCCCTCCAAATCCCAAGTCACCGTTCAGCCACGTGGTTGAGGACAGGCGGCAAGCAAAGGCAAGGGCCTGCTGAATGGGTGCCAGATCCCAGAATACTGGACCATTGTCTGTCGTTGTCCAACTTCAAAAGGCCATATTAGGCCCCATGTACGTTGAAGCTGGGTATCAGCTCTTCATTCCCTCTAGGCCCCAGAATTTGCAGTGACTGTGGGGTCTTTCTGCCTCTACGCATTGCAGCAGAAGCAGCAAACAATACAGGAATCAGAGCGGCCAATGGCTGAATTCCTTCCTCCAGATAGTGGCCCCAAGGAAAAATAAGAAACAGGTACGAGTACCCTTCTGTAATCAAACGTGGCAATGCAAAATCACGCATTTATATGGATTTTCCCATTGAAACCTCCCCATTTGTAGGGGATTTTCAATTGCCATGTTTGATTACCGGAGGGTAAGAAGTGTCAAAATTGTAGTAACCACAGAAAGAAAGCTGCTGAATGACCTGACATGACCTTTCGATACCTTACGAACATCAATCCATGGTTCTGCCCAGCTCATGATTCTTCAGTCTCAAGGATGGCACACTTTTTTATACACGATATATATATATATATTATATATATATATAAGACGTCCCATTAGAAAAACCAAACTGTTTGGTGGACCTTCAACAAATCATGGCAGAAGATCTTCCCCAGCCAGGAGGGTGAGGCCCGTCGCCGAAAGCTGGACATGTTTCCCAAGGTCGACCTCCAGCGCCAAGGACTTCCCTGAGATGCCAGCTACACTGCCTGCAGTCATGGGGGCCCATGACTGCTCCCAGGGAAAGTCATGGATTCTGGTTGAGAAGATGGCCATGGTTCTGTTTGAATGGGAAAACTCTGCCGATTCGATGGTTTCAACATGTTTTAAAAGGTTAAAACCATCATTTTCCCATTGATCTGATGGCCATCAGTTTCAGGTGACCGCTTATCCCCTCTTTTGCCAAAAGAATGGATCAAATTGGGATCTGGAAATCCCAAGAACAAGTCATGATCAAACCTGCAAATTTGATTGTTCAATAAGAATACATAACAAATACGTGTTTTGTTTATGTAAAACCCATTGTTTTTTGCCATTTTTGGTGCAACTCATCCTCAAACAAGCCCATTTGATCCACATCTTCACCGCCCAAATCGACTTCAAAGCGGGCGCCTTGGGAGCAGGACTTGATGACCAGCAACACAAAGGCCAAGCATTGGATCATCTGAGCCTCTGGCCACGAAGGAACTTCATCATGCGACAAGATCCATCCACGTTGATTTCCCCCTCAACAATAGGGATAACAAATGGGATTTAATTGGGGATGTAATAGGATATATGATATATGACAAAACAACTTTCACTATTTGGGTTTGTCTGAAAATAGGGGGATACCTTCTGGTATGGCAATGTTCATAGGGAAGATTATGATAATCCATTCGAATTGGGGGTACGGTACCCTATGTTCAACCTATGATGTCGGAGGTTCCTATCGCTTGTGTATTGGAAACATGAACGCCAGGCTTTTGACACCGTGGCCGCGTGCTCACCAATATGCACTCATTACATCCTGGGGTTGAGACTTAAAACCAAGTATACCAAACGGTTCCCCTGGCCATAACAACTCCTTCCAATCAAATACCCTAATTCATTCTAATTCTAACTCATTGAGGAGTAAACTTGAGTAAACAGCCCCCGGAAACCGTGGATACAGTGGATACTGTAATAGAGATTCAAAGAACACATATTTGGAACATTTTTTTGGGGGATGAGATTCTTGACCATCG
This sequence comes from Symbiodinium sp. clade C Y103, assembly GCA_003297045.1. Lineage (NCBI taxonomy): Eukaryota > Dinophyceae > Suessiales > Symbiodiniaceae > Cladocopium > Cladocopium sp. clade C. Next base: position 69,752 of record BGPT01001275.1, read on the forward strand.
CATTCTTTTTTAGTATCTATCCCAACACTTGCCGGACAATTGTAGTATACTCCAGGTGTTCATGATATTGTAGATCTATAGATTCTCATACTCTGGTTAAGACGTTGTTATATTGTCTGATACTGATACTCTATTGTTATATTATATCAATCATACTATACTCTTGTTGCCGGGCACGTGGGCCCCACCCTGCATTGCAGGACCAGCAGCCATTGTGAGGATGGAGGAGAACTCGCCGTTGGCCACGAAGTGATACACCTCAAAGGAATACTTCATCAGTAGTGGTTGTAAATTAAATTTCATAAACCCATAGTTTGATGGTCGATACCACCCCTCAAATCTGGGGATGGTTTACTATTATTGCAGTACTAGCGTTAGCTTGATTGTCACCTTGCCCCGGCCCATTGTGACAGTCACACCTGGCAATCCCGGTAGAATTTTTGGGGGTCTATCCTATCATTATTGGGAACACTTCAGGATTCAGAAGATGAGATTAGATATAATATGATATAACCAAAAGCAAGCACCACTGAATGCGTAGATTCGATTGATTAGACAACCACAACCAACAAACACTGACTGATGATAGAAAAGACAACAACAACAAACAAAACACTGAATCCTTCAAGATTGAAGGAAATGCACCCAAAGTGACAGCCAAAAAAAACGGATGTGTCACAAACTTAGCCCATCAAAACTCCACCTCTGCTTGGGACAGTCATGGAGAAGATATCGATACTTTCAAGCCATCTGGTAATCAATCATGGCTGGAAAATCCACCATGTAGTTCGATGATTGTCCCAACGAAACCTCCATTGAGTTTGGGGATTTCCCAGCTAGCCACATTTGATGACCGGAGGGCAAGTTGGGATCTACACTTCACTCCAATCAGCCCGGTTTATGATAGATATGGACCCATCGAACTAGTGAATGGGTCTTGTAAACCAGCAAACATATCTGGGGGGGGCACCACCTTTTATGATGTTGAATTTTTGTGGATTGGTATGGATTGGTCAAAATTGTTGCATAGTGGATGTGTGGATATAAGTGAATATATATATATATACATATGAAGTATTTCTCTATAACCAAATTGTGGCCACTATATGTTGTTTGTTACTTCTATTATCCACGATTTCCCTTGTCATCCCATCTTTTTGTTCACAAAGGGTCGATCAAACTGCCAGCGGTGAAGAGAATGTAGGCTGCCTCTGCTGGGAGGCACTATGGCGATGTTCGTCTACCCTCTGGTTATTTAACATAGCCATGGAAAATCCCCTATAAATGGAGGTTTCTAGCTGGGAAAATCATCCCAAATCAGCCAGCTATTCCATGGCTATGTTAGTCATAACCAGAGGGTATATAATATATTCCCGTTCGGGCCCCTATGGATCTTATCGGGCGGTATATACTTGACACTACTTAGTAAGACTATTGGGGATGTGAAGAACGACGATTGCTTCTTCATGAACAAAACGATCGATTTACCCAACCGACTAACATATTGATTGTGCCAATCAACTGACAAACATATTATGGATGTCACCAAAAACGATGCAAAATCAACCAAGTAATTCCAGTTGATAAATAGTCAGCAACTAGGCATGTTTCCTATACTTACTTTGGGGGCTGGAAGCCAGTTGCTGGTCCGCTACTCAGCAGCTTCTTTGATAGTGATAGTATGTGATAGGGCTGGTGCATTCCAAACCACCTGAGTCACCAAATATCCACTGTGCGAAACATGGTAAGGTACAATCTCCAGTAGGAATAGCAATAATCCTTCAATGAATACGGTGAATATAGCCGCTACCATGTTTGTACTCCCGACAGTGTCTTCGCGAAACCTCGAAACCAATGCTTAAAAAAATGCAAACACATGTGTGGTTCAAATCAAGTGAGGACATGAATCTTGTATACCACATCTGCCGTTCAATGCCAGGAGCTAACCACTCTGAGCCATGCGTATCGTTCAATATGCAACCAAAAAGGCAATGATGATAGCAGCGTTTACAGGGGATTTCCCAGCCACCTTTGATGGTCAGTTTTTTCTTGGCTGAAAAAGTCATCTTCGCCTATACTCAAATTTAAACAAATACGCATGTAATTCTGATGCTCAAACTCGAGCGCCATGTTTTTGTTGGTCACACTGCTAGGTTCGTTGGTTAAAGGGTAAGGTTGTTAGACAAAACGGTTTGTTTTATGGATGGATTTATACATATCCAACAGGTCCAAACATTGTTTAGCACGACATCAGAGCCTTTCCTGACTGGACGCTGTCAAGTTGCCAGGACTAGGCCTCGGCTACTTGTTACGGAAATCTGCAAGGAAACCCTTGGGGTTTTCCCATGAATGATGGGGGATCAAAGATGGGAAAGTCTACACCGGTGACCGGTGTCAGTTTTCCCTTTAACCCATAGAATGATTTGAAGTGTGTTTTTTGATGGGCAAATTGTTTGATACAAATTCATGGAGAAATCATATCCTGATGATAAGTCATATTTCATCTGCTTCTTGGAACTAGAGAAAGGACAAGGTGTCAACTATATAGATTTGACCTAGCTGTTTGGTGAAAATACAATTAATGGAGTTGTGTGCTTTTACCCACTATGGGAAGAAGCAAACTGTTGTGTATATTTTGGTGTTCATTTGAGGATTACATAAATGGATGAATAACCATACTTCAACAGCCTGAATGAAAGCCGGGGATCGATGCCACAATCCAATTCACGTAACTCAACTGCATGCATTGGTTACGTATCCCCATGACTTCTGCTCCATTCTCTTGTGAATTTGCATCATATGGGTTTGTCTGAAAATGGGGTACCTCTAAAATCCATGGTTTCTCATCATGTTCACAGCAAAAAACAATACCATGACCTGACTATCATATCAATTTGCAGGTGATATATGCCTCCCAATTATTAATCATTTTTTCCCTAATCATATCCCATGCATCACCTTGCTGAAAGGAGCTAAACCATGGTAAACCTCTCATTCTCCCATCGTCCCATTGGGAACAAGCGGCTGGGCTGGTTCTTCTGATCTCTTCCGGTCATTTCACCCAGCATTACGAGGAGACCTGCCGACAGGGTCCACCACTGAGAAAAGAACAGTTACCCTCTGGTAAACTAACAGTTTGCTATTGAACATGGCCATTTATAGTCGATTTTTCCATTAAAAATTGTGATTTTCCATAGCTTTTTGTATGTTTACCAGAGGGTACCTGAGCAAGTCATTCTAAGTCGATTAGTTTCTCCCTAAACTGTTGACCTGTCATCGCCCAGCACCACCATCGAGCCCTTGATGGACAGGGCTGACCAAAAATACATCCTGCAAGACTCCAAATAATATATCTGATCGATGTCTCCAAAAAAACATCAAAGAAATGACTCACAAACAAACAAAACGTTGAGAAAAACAGAACAACCATTCACCAGTTGGTCTACCCATCATTCACAGGTTATATAGATATATGATATATGGTTATATCACCGGTTTATCACCGGTTTACCTGTTTCAACTCCCAGCTATGTCAATAAACCATATTCGCGCACTTTTATGTCCCCAAGAAAAATATCTCTGATGTCTCTTGTTCAATTCATTTCAATTCTTATCTTTTTGCCGGTCATGTTTTTCCCAAACTCGCTCACCATCTCTCAGCCCAGTTCCCTGTTCGCCTCGGTTTCGAGGATGACTTGGCTTAGAGAACGCGGGGCAGGTAGGATTTCACTGAGCCCTTTTTAAATGGCAGCAATTGGGCCATACGGCCAGCTGATGGCATCTTGGATTTCAGCATCTGTCAGCATCTTTCAGGATGAGATGAGTCCCAGGTCATGGAGTCATGATATTCACCTGGAGATTTGGATAGTATGCACGTGTAATGATTGCATTTGGAGGACAATTTGCTCGTTGCTATTTTTCTAAACCCCACCCAGAAGTTGGACTTTGACCATGGCGCAAATCACAAGTATCCTGCAACAGCTTACAATTGTACAATATTTTATAAACCCCTCGATCGACACATGAAGGCTTTAAACAATCTGTGAAAACATCTAGCTGGCAATCTCCATCGGCCAAGCTCCATCTTTATTGTTTCTTACCCAGAGCCTCAACTGGCAAAATATCGCCTTCAGGCCCAAAAAATTGTGTAAATCCACGCCTGTTGCTGCGGAAGGTATAGTAGGCCTCATCCATCAACATGCCTCGCCAAAAGCTGCAGTGATTCTAGAGTATGGACCACAGTTGACCCAGGAAGTAGCCTGTTCCTTGTAACCAGGGGTTGCGAGCCAAACACCCTAGATACATTTGAGGGAGAAAATTGGTAGATAAAAAGGATGTCACTTGTATTATATATAGATATATCTATTTATATGTATATATATATATATGTATATATATATATATATGTATATATATATATATCTATCTATTTATATATATATATATATATCTTACCTATAATTTTGATTGGCACTTCGGCTATCATGTACCAATAGATTGGAGCAGCCATGATGTTTTGGGGCTGGCGCCTGGCAAAGAGGACCATGACAAGGCGCGGTGGATGATACAGGGACGATACCACAACTGGTGCCTTTTTTGTACAACCACAAATACCCTTCAATAGATCTGAGATATGATCTGTGTATCGATCATACATTCTACTGTCTATGTTTTTTTTTAATAAGCTATGTTACTCAATGTAACCTCTTTTTCACTCAAGACATCCCAAGCTGCTTCCTGCGTGGTTCGAAGTTCTGGCTTGGTGCGGTGCTTGTGAGGTACCCAAATGGGTGACCAGATGGAGGGTTCTCAAAATGTGGGATCCCCAAAACCATGGATTTCAATGCCAAAATATGGTTTTTCGTGATGTCTAATGAGTCTAATGACCTTGGATGTCCTTGGATGATTTGGGGGTCCCCCCATTTCAGGAACAAACTCCAAGAGAATCCAAACAACAACTCATTGAGTTTTCACATGATGTGATCTCCCGGGATTCCCGGGACATTGACTCGACTTCAGAGGGACTGCTTTTTGCTTCGGCTTTGAGCATGGCCACGGCCCCGGCAGCTGGTTCCGAAGGGGCTGATGGTATCAAGCTCCTGAAAGTTGTAACCTTCGATGTTCAATGTTTAAGTTCACTCAAGATTTAAGATTTTCCAGACATGGATCCAGTCAGTGAACAAGGGTCAAATATGGGGGTAAGATATGGGACAGTTTCCCCCTTCAAATAGCCGGGGACAAGCATTTCCTGCAAGGGGAGAGTTTGAGACAGCCACATGTTTTGGTCCAATAAACAAAGTGGTTTTGAAAAGAGTTTGAGAATATCCTTCCAATTATTGGAAGTTCCCAAAGTAGGGTTTCGGGGAACCAAGTACTGTATATAGTGAATTCTGAAAGATGAAGGAACACATCAAAGCTATCCAAACCAATGCTCTTGCAGGTCCCCAACGAGATGTCAATCAAGATGTTGTCACATCACTCCAACAATTTGAACAAAACATGAAAGAAAATGATGATTCGCAACACGAGGCACCTTGGTTTTCGTATGTTTTCGTCTCAAAATGTGGGATGATGTGGGATGTATCCAGCCGTTTATGGCTCCCAGGTATCAGAGGCAGCCAAGCAGCCGGTAGATGGGTCTGTCTGAAAATGGGATATGGTTACCCCCAATTCATGGCCAACCAAAATGGGAAATAATGATGGATAACCAATGGATTTTGGGGATACACCATTTGCAAACAAAGCCAGATGTTAATAGTAGTGATCAATGTAGATCAATAGAGCCTGCTTGATCAATCATTTTGGGGATACCACCCTAAACAGGTGATCCTTTCAAGCCCCATAAACTGCAGGGCTTCAAAGCTGGAAGGTTGATGTAAAATCTACCGGGCTCCGCGAAAAAAATAGCGAACTCAAAGACAGAGCACTCAGTCGACTCAGTCCCTGCTAATTGCATGAGGGATTTCTTCTACCCTCTGGTAATTTAATCGAAGGAAGTTTAGAAGTCTATACTTCCGTCTTACGAAAAGTGATCTGCAATTCATTTGAATAGCTAGACACTTGAAAAGCAATACCTAGAGATGTCANCTATACTTCCGTCTTACGAAAAGTGATCTGCAATTCATTTGAATAGCTAGACACTTGAAAAGCAATACCTAGAGATGTCAAAAGCTAGACATGTCATAGAAATTGACTGTCAAGACCTAGAGATGTCACAGCAATTGACTGTCAAGACCTAGAGATGTCATAGCAATTGACTGTCAAGACCTAGAGATGTCATAGCAATTGATTGTCAAGACCTAGAGATGTCATAGC
>BGPT01001275.1:83084-112761 GCA_003297045.1 Symbiodinium sp. clade C Y103
AGCAAGGGATGTCACGAGCAAGGGATGTCGAAAGCAAGGGAGGCCAAGAGCAAAGGGATGTCAGAAGCAAAGGATTGTCAGAAGCCAAGGGATGTCAAATGCAAGGGATGTCAGAAGCCAAAGGATGTCGAAAGCACTGGATTCGAGAGCAGAGAGATGTCAGAACAAGGGATGTCAAAAGCAAAGGGATGTCAGAAACNCACATCCTATAGGCCCAGTCTCTGTTCAGTTCTATAAGCTATAGGTGTTTCAATTTTTGAAACTTCCGACCCCGGCTTGCCCGGGAACTACTTGTACAGCTATTGAAAATTGTCATTTATAGTTGACAGTTGACTTACCTTATGTTTACTAAAATGATGATTTTCTATAGCTATGTTGGTTTACCAAAGGGTACGTGTTTTTTTTCATGGGTTCCGAAGTTCGGGTGTCAAACCACGGTGACCGTCGCAGCGTTTTCACCATTGACGCTGACCGTTGGCTTCATGATGGTGCAGGGCTGCCTGCCTCAACGGTGTTTGTTGGCCAGGGCTGAAGAAAATATCGTTTGTGTATGGCTGGGACTGGGGATCATCATCAAATTTGTTGGAAGGACCATAAGAAATAGTTCTTAAATCAGCAAGCTGACAGGAATGAATGAGGATGAATCAGGACTCCCGAGATGCTGGATCAAGCGTGGGGAGAGTTCATTGACCCAGACATGACTGGGATATATGCGGGGATATCGCCCATTCACCATGGATTCATGGATCACCTGTGGATGGCTCAGCCACAGTGGCCTGTAGGAGTGCCTGGAGAACCCCATGCCAGCATTAGCATCACTTCATTTGAATCTATGTGCAGCAGTAGTGATCATTCACGTAGTATGTGTGTGAATACGACCTCGAACTCTCGCCCAGTAACACCCCCAATGTTCATGAAATCATCTGAAGAATCCACATATCTCCACATATCTCCACATATCTCCACATTATTCCACATTTCTTATGGTAAAACACGGCAAAACCCCAGCCTTTTTGTGGAATCTCCAGTGGAATCCCACTCGGCCTGATCCACAACGGGTTGGGCATCTCCAGCACTGTTCCGCCGCACGATCTGCACCGGTTGGGAGGCGCCACCACTGGGAACACCTCGCGGAAGCGAGGGCGGGCGGTTGGATGACTTGGAGGATCCCATTTTGGAAAGTGCTTCGTGGGATGAGTTTAGCCTCTGGTAAACGTTTACATAACTATGGACAATCACAAGCTATTTAATGGGAAAATCAACTATCTCTATGGCCAATTTCAATAGCTATCTTAGTTTACCAGAGGGTAGCCACATTTAAAAAAAAGGGGAGACTCTACTGAGGCTACTGAATGGGGACCTTAGTAAACCAGGGGTATGAAAACCACAAACACGATTCGTGGGATGATCCTGCAAGAAGACTATCCGTTTGGACCCATGAAAATGGAGTTTTACCCCATAGTTGTAGTACATGTTAATTGGATATCTAAGAACAAAGGGAATCCATGGGAATCCAGATTTATCATTATCTAGCTATCAGAGGGTATCTAATTCTAATCGGATGTTTTCAATACACTCTGTTGGATGAGTTTTACGTGGAACATATTTGCTATTTAACCATCAAAAGAATACTGGGGTTTCTTGTGACTGGGTTATCATCAAAGCCCAGTAGTTTATGTACCTGGTTTCACATGGTTTCACTACTGCTTGCCTGCCTGTGGAACCCCACAAAATTAACATGGAACCCCAAGTCATGGTCATAGTCAACTGTTGAATTCAGAGGGTGCATGATATACTCTGAATTTCATAGAGTATGAGAATACAGTATGAGTCAAGACAATTGACTCTGTATTTCATCTGGAATTTGAGGTTGGTGCCAGTCTTTAGCAATGACCTGGAACTACCTTCAACCTGGCTACTCCAGCACCAGTCACCATTCATGATTACGGTAGTAGTTTGATTATGTTCTTGATAATAATCAAATAAACGGATATGTATGATATATGTAATATCATATAATGTGTATTCCTGATTGATGTGATATATAGTTTCCACTAATTAAAAAACATGTTATTTTCGGGGTGTATGTTCATTTACCAGAGGGTACATCCCATTAATCCCATTAAAATCCCCATAAATTGAATTCCCATTAAAATCCTATTAAAATCCCATTAAAACAAAAAAAAACATTAAAATCCCAATAAAATCCAGATAACATCCCATTGAAATCCCATTAACATCCATATATCAATAATTGGATCATCCACTTTCGATTTCTATACCACCCAACGGCTCCAGCTCTTCTCGGGTTCCAGCTGGCCGAGGGGCTCTTCCTGAGCCAGCGGTGGAATGACACGGATCTTCTATATTTGATGATTTGATGGGAAGAAACACCCCAAAGTATTGGAAAACATTGCGGACATGATGGAAAAATGAAACAACATGAAAAAATTGGAAAAAAATGGTTGAGAACCATCATGTTCATTGTTTTCCCTATTATTTGATGATCATAAGTGGTAGATAAACCACCAATGACAAACCCCCATGTTCCTGGGGTTGAATCAGACCTCAAACTTCAATGGGCAACCAACTTATAACAGGCTAGGATAGTAATAGTCCTCTATCCAAATTCGGTAACAATAAATTTGTTGACCTGCTCACATCTGTTCACTGCTGTTTACCCATCATCTATTGGTTCCTATCCTCACTGGACATCAAAATTCGAAAACGACTTCCAGTGCTGTTACCATCCCCTCAATTAACACTTTGACCCTGAAAAACTGCCCGTCCCAAAAAGGGAAAAGGTGGTCCAACCCCCTATGTGGGTCTCTTGTCACTTGGGGGGTGAATTCCGTCGTGGCGAACAACCATCACCCCCAAATGTCCTTGAAATCTGCGTGAAATCAGCATTGAAACCCGATGAAATCAGCATAAATCAGCATTATATCAATCACATTCAATCACCATCAAATCACCATTCCTGTAGGTTCTCTCCTTTTTAATTCAACAGATTTCAACAGGACTTGTCCAGTTGAACCACCCCTTGGTTCCCGATTTGCGCCTCCGCAAGAAATGCATGGCAACGAGAATGCCCAAGACAAACTGAGAGGGCGAAATGAGCAACGCTGGGAAAGGGCTGATCCTATCCCTCCAATAGTGTTGATTATATTACATATTGACAAATATTATATATATGTACAAATTCAAAAAATGAAAATAATATATCATAATAAAGATCATAATAACAATAATGGTAACAATCACAATAAAAACTATATATATATATACAATAACAACAGTAATCATGATTGAATAATCAGTAAATAGAAACTATCCTTTCATGCTGATCAGAAATTCGGTCTATACTTATAAAGAACAGGATATCACGGGCCAATGGTTGAACTGGGGCTTTCTCTGATGTAGGTTGGGCACTTGATCGTCATTGCATTTCTTTTGCTCCAATCCCCAAAATACATCAAAATACCCGCTGGCAATTTGACATAGCTACGGAAAATCACCATTTTAATTAGGTAAATCATAAAATCATCTTCAAAACTGGGCCATTTTCCTTGGCTAACAGTCAGTTAAAATTGCCAAAGGGTAACCCTGGAAAAATGCCGATCTTTGGATGTGCAGGCATGTTTAACGTATTGACTCATGGCCTTTTGAGTACGGCCCCCAGAAGACACGGGGTTCGTGAGACTCAACATTCGACCCAGGCTCATGTATAAAATGTTTGACGGAACAGGACTCCATTCACAGATTCAACATCAGTTCATGTATCATGTGTGTGTAAAACAGTGCAAGACCATTTAGCAATCAGCATGTTCTTACACCTTTCTACCTGCCTATCTATATCATGCACAATAACTCATACTTGATTCACATCGTATGCCATGATTTGTTCCGATTTTTACACCTTTATCATGTTGATTCATTGTTCATGCTGCCAGCACGCCATCGCAACATGTCCCAACTGATCCCGACGCCCAGTGGCCAGGGCTATGATCAGCAGAACGGCAGATTTGAACATCGCAGATGTGGCGCACTCAATCTGTGCAGATGTTGGTAGGGCCAGCACCACCCCCAATAAGAAGGGACTGGAAACACAGATGTCCTTTATTTCTAGGATTTTCAATTTGTAAAGGCAAGCCAACTTTGAATTTTGCAGAAAGAGTTTCCAACAAGTTTCATTTCATCTTCGTTTTGAATTTTTGCGGCAGAAACATGCATGTCCCAACATACTCACCTCTTCTGGCAACCTGGGTTTGGAACATTCACACTGGGTCTGAGTAGAATGAATGAACTCGTGGATACTCATGGGCAAACCCGTCTTTGACACTGGGTTGGTGGTTTTGCCGTTTGTTCATCTGCTGACATTTGAGTTCGCTGAAAATGAACAAAAATTATCTCTGTGGCATGTTCCCATTTCAAATCTGAGGATATTTGCCCCAAAACATGGATTTGAGAGGTGATTCGTCTAGTGGTTTGTGGGGTCCTGGTACACCTTATTTCAACTCTACTGGTTGTATCCTTAGGTATCCCAATCATGGGTTTCCACAACCCCAACAAATTTTGGAGTACAACATAGTACAACCCCCTATAATATCCTATAATAGCTATATGTCATCTTCTAATGTCTCTATTGAGCAGTGTTCAAACCCAGAACTGTCGTCTCTTCAAGAAACAACTCGGCAAAGAAAGGTGAAGTCCCAGATTCATGAATTGTTTTCGAATCCCCAACAGGCCTATGGCAGCCTCTGCCCAAGCCTTCTTCACAATCGCACGATCGCCGCCGTACTTGAAAATACCTCAAGATCTATATATATATATATATATATGAGTCGAGCCAAGGGACTAGAATGACCAGAAATCCATAGTCCCACAAAGATGGAAGGGTGAATCTTCATGAATCTTGACTATGCTAATGGGGATTCAATTTCCCATCCTTGTGGTGATTTCTATAGTCTATAGTCATTTTTTGGGGATTCGACCATCGCTTTTTGGAGGGTGCTCCACAATGTATCTGACCCGGGCAACGGAACATATGGAGGTTTCCTAAAATAGGGGTACCCCCAAATCATCCATTTTCATAGGATTTTCCATTATAAACCATCCATTTTTGGGTACCCCCACTTTAGGAAACCCCCATATACGGAACATCATGCCATGTCTGATTCTCGAAGGAACACCTTAGGATGTAGGTATGTCACCAAAAGAAAGACAAATCAAACATCTAGCCGCAAGGATGTCAAATGGTCCACCAAGAATTTATGAACAAAATCTGAAACCAAGACATCGAAGATATTGAACTGCTGTGATGAGGGCCATGACCATAGGGATCCAACAAAAAACAAAGACTTGTCAAGATTGTTCGCGTGGATTTGTGTATGGTATAGCTAATAAATTCTGCATGGTTTCCCATTCCACACAAACTTAGACTTTTCAAGGAATTTCGTGGAGACTCATGGACACTTCTATCAGTTTTGGTGATGTATGTAGCCTCGAAAGGCCCCTGGGGCCCTGGATGTTGGTAGTGGAATGGGTTGAGGTTGCCATCCCTTGTCGTAAGGGCGACCCATTCTCAGACACACCCAGCTTGAAGTACGGTTAATCAAACATAGCAACTTGAAATCCACTACAAATATCTAAAAATATCTATAAATGGAAGTTTATAGAGCTGGGAAATCATCAAAGTACCGGCCGGACTTTCCCCCCAGCCATGTTTACCGGAGGCTTACCTGTAAGACCTGTACACCAACAGGCTCATTCCCATCGCCTCTAGTGCAGGTCATTTCTGCGTGCCATGGGACCTGCCAGGATTCCAGGCACAGGGAGACTCTTTGTATCCGAATTCAATCAGCTTCTTCACATAGTCAGGGCTATCATAGACTCAAATGTGAAGAACCTGTTTGAATTGGGATATATCCTAATTATGATAGCCTTTAAATCTAAACAGGATTCTTCCAGGGCCATCTACCAAGAACTTCTTGTTTGGGTCACTCTGTTCTTGACGGATGGGGATCTTAAGATCATCAGCTAGATACTGGTCCGGGTGAAACTTCATCATAGTGCTTTCCCCACCTAAGGCCATTTTTTTCCCTGAGAACTTCAACATCATCGCGGGTGAATCGTTGCACCTGGGAGTCACTTTTTGTTGCTGGATTAAATGCACTTTTTACATCATAGTTACCAATTCTGAAGTTCTTAAGTGACAGGAAAAGGAACATTTTTTTTCAGCAATGGAAAAAGGACTGGACAAAAGTCCGGAAGCTGTGTTTCTTATGTTCAACATCTACTTCAAACTGATTTTGGGCATTTTGAAAGTGCAGGACTTGACCACCCCCCATGAAACCATTCTCTGTGTCCCCTCGGAACCTGCCACCAGCGAGCATCCGGACATTGAATCTGGGCGCAGAAGGGCGGGGTTTGTCTCAACGGGCTCATGGTGGTCTTTGGACAAGGTATTGGGTGTCCAACATGCAATGAATGTATTTGGTGATAAGTATTGTAATTTCCAAGATGCAGAAAAGGTTCAATTATGTTCAATTTATATACCACTATGTTCGAAGGATTGTCTACTGCTCTATCTTTTTTGGCATTGCCATACATGTAATTTAATTGTAATGATAGATCATCGGACACACCTTCAGGCCAGTTAAACGAAAAACGTGTCAAAACATTGATGCGTCGTTGTTGTTAAAACCGCCGATGGATTGGCCATGAAATCATGAGCTGCTACTGGCAAGATTTCCGACCAAGAAAGTCGCGCTTTTGACATCCTGACTGTTACTGATGCATGCCAAAGAGGTCTCTAGAGATAAACTTAAAACCTGCAATGATGTGCACAACCGGTTACACATGGTATGCAAAAAAACATGCTTTTGGGCTCGGTCTCCAGTTCGTGCCGGTCACTGAGTCCCACATTTGGTTGAACAAATCCCTTTTTCTCTTACTTAACTTGTAGAAATTGTAGATCCAGACTTCTCACTAATAGTTGTGCATTTCTTTTGAGTTGGCTTATGAATCAAAGGTGTCTTGTTGAAATCCCAACTTTGGATCAAATCACGGATTAATTGATTTGATTAAATGTCCACGTCCTTCAAACAAATCGTCTCATTGCTGGGTTCATAATGACGAATGTACGACCTGGAAGCCATCTAATGTGGTATACCTGGCGGTATACCCACTATGATCAACCATGCTCAGTTGGGATTTTATTTTTGGGTATATCCGTATTTTACTCGGTGGATGATTTTTTCCATGACTCCCAAATAGTTGGTGGACCTGGCTATGGTGGCAAGTGGCGTGCGCGGCTTGCCAAGAAGGTGAGGCCCCCCAAACCATAACGCAGTTGTCTTAGTTCATTATGATTCATGGGGAATATAAGTATGGGTGAGGCTGGAAACACCATTAAGAGGAGGTTAAATCAGGACTCAAGCCGTCCATTCGCGGGGGGACGCTCCGTGCTTCTCCCATCGGTGGATCTGAATATAAGTCCTCTAGTGTTTAACCAGAATGTTTGCCCAGGTAAAACCTCGATTCATTTGAAGCAGAATCAAATGGTCCCCGTGAGGGTCAAATCGTGTTTCGAATGTTTGTGTGAAGGTGTTTTTCATGGTTGTGCGCGGAAACTGCCTGAGCAACATTTTTTTTGTATGTCAAACCTCGCGTTTGATTGTCATAGGCACAGGTGGCGCAGCGGACTCACCCACTTCAAGTGGAGCCGTTGCTTCAAAGTGGTTTTGACCTGTGTGACACATGGTGCGCCCCAACATTCCTCACAAATGATTCGGGGTGGCTCGAAAACACGGCGGGGTTCCAAGTCACAATCGGATACGACTTCGAGAGGTTTGAAAAGAAGGTGAGCCATGGCTGTCAATGTTAACTCATCTCCCCATGTGGCTGGCAAGCTCATAGTGTCGCAGTACACTGCGAAACTTCCAAATTTCGCTTCGATTTTCTCTGCAAATTCACCAGGCAAAGTTTTCAAATAGTCTACTACTTGTTGCCGGAACTGGTATGGGTCTAAAGGAATACCAGCCGAAAACAGCATTGCCAGAAATTGGCATGTTCCATCGGCGGCTCCTCAATTTTGCGTCTGCTGGCCTGCCTCTTTTTGAGCAGCTCCTCGCTTTCCTCCAGAGAGAGGGATTGGGCAAGTTCCATCTGCTCCTTTTCCCAGCGGGCAGCGGCATTGCACACATATGATGATCTTCAATCCGGATTTAATCCCACAGAAAGCAGCTCTAAGAAAAAAAAATCTGAATTCAAGACTGAAGAAAGAAGTTCCAGAAAAGAACGAATCTGAATTGAAACCTTTAAAAACCATGTATTGCAGCGCTCACATCCAGATTCACGAACGACCAAATGTACACCAGAAAGACCCGGCTAACGTCAGGATTTAAGAGCAACCAGAGCACAGCCATAGAATGTGATGCTTGAATCTGAATTCAAGCTTGCCTATGTGGGGACCGCCCTGCGAAGCTTACATTTGGATTCAAACCTCCCCAAGGATAGTAGGGGACCATACAACCACAGAGGTTAAATCAGGATTCAAGCCATTGTGAAATCAGGTTTCCTTCTATTCTCATATAAGTATAGTTGCAGTACTGTACTGGGGTCTATGAACCAACTTATAACTGGAGGGCACCTTGCATGGAAAATCACAGCATTTAGAGTTGGTTACACATCTTCTCATTATACACCCAATAACAAACATTAACAATTGTCCAATAACCGGAATCTTTCCCCTGGCCACGTTTCGGACTCTGACTCTGGGTGCGTACTGTGCAGCTTTGACCATCATCCATCTTCTTGCGCAATCGACCTGGCATCGGCTCAAAGGGGCGACCTGATTGGTCAAAATTAGCTACCCCAACAAGATGATTCAAATATATTAAACATATACTAAACATATACTAAAAACTTTTGTCAAATACAAATTACATATAGGGCTTCTATTTAAGGCAACTGTGGCTTTGATTTCCAATTTCTACGGATGTAACCAGCCTGAAAGGCGGGTGGATTTTTGGTTGAATAAAAGGAACAATACAATGCTTTGGTATACGAATTATAAACATAATATCTAAACCATTGTAAGCCCATTTACCTGTTGATTCCGAAAAAAGGAGTCGCCACTATTTTAATCAACGAACTTGTGGAGAAAGGACGTCTATGCCAGTATGAAAAACGGTTCTGGACAAGTTATCATGACATGCTAGTAGCGGGTTCCCCCAAAAAAAAACTATCCAAATGGTTGAACTGGTGGAACCCTGAGTTTACATCCAGGAAAACAACAAATGGTGAGTCATCTATTTGGCAAATCTTGAGTTGCAAACATCAACTTCATAACTTCTTTGTGTTGTACTCATGAGTTTGTCTTTTGCCATGTTTTGATGAAGCCCAAAAATCCGTTCGCGAATGATCAACGGTACCTGGGGGACTTGCAATGCGGGGGAATTAGAATGCAACGCTTCCCCACCTTTGATGTCTTCGAACATATTGATAGCCTCCACCTGAAGATGCCTCGAGGCAACCGGCCGCGCGAATCGCTGGTGCCCAAGAGAAAGGGCCGCTGGCTGGTTGGGTAGTTCAATGGACTTTTTAAGGCCAAAAGGGTAGGCAAAAACAACAACTTCAAATGAAAGGTATGTCCAATATGTGCATGTAACTGGCCTGACACCCTCTAAAATTTTGCAGGATAGATGAATATTGGGATGATCTTTGAAGTTGAGAAACCACGTTCTTTTGAAGGTGAAGCTCCGCTCAGGGAAGCTAAACAAAGGATCCGATCTGAACTGGTTGACTTGGCTGATGTTTGTTGGTTTCTCATATCTCAAACCATCTCCAACACCCAAAAATCGCAAAATATCTCAGACAGAAAGACGAGTGGGATAACTCACTCGTAGAATTGAAGAAACCCATATTTTTGTTAAGAGCCACCATCTTACAAACTCTAAATCATCTCAATTCCAACAGGTTTGACAACATATTGCAAAAACAACATCAAAAATATGTTTAAACCTGCAACGTCAAAACAAAAACTAGATATCACGTCAAAGCTATCAAACAAAATGAAAACCGCAAAGACAAAATGGTAAAGATGAAAAAAACAAACAAACTCTGGTGGATTGGACCCGCTGTTTAGTCTTACATGATCCACTGTATGGATTCATGGTGTGGGGCTCAAGAACTCAAATAAAACCAATTCCAACGGTGGACCACAGCATGTGTCAGCATGGTGTACGGCTCGAGCGGATACCTGGATGGGTGTTGACATGTGTGACCTACTCATGTTCCTTGTGATTTACCCATCAAAGTTCATTGGGATGTAGAGAAATCATGGGCTTCATTCAGAAAAAAAAAACATGAAAAAACACAGCTGTATAACACCCGGGTAGCTGCCGCGCCCATCATCAGTGAGATTCAGCGGATCTTTCGATCACCTCCACCCTCCGATCCATGAGCCCAGTGACTCTTCACATACAAAGTCCTTCACAAGAGCTGGCAAGTTCGGCTGATCCCCCAGCACCAAGTATATATGTTGGCATATTGTCTGGAATCCCAAACTCAACAGTCAGACAATCCCTCTTGGAAAGCATTGTTTGGGCCGATTGTAGGCAACGCGGCAACTATGCCAAAGATTCTCCAAGGACACGGTCTCCTTATTTGGGGGATGTTGGGTCTCAAATTTCTGGTTTGGTGCAAACAAAACAAATTCCAATGTATCAACAAGATAATTTAGTTCATGAATCTCCCGTTTGTTCCTTATTCTTGTGTTCTAAATCACCCTCTGGTAGTCAAACATGGCTGGATGGAATACCCACCAATTATATAGAGGATTTTCGCCTTCAAAACCTCCATTTGTAGATAAAATTCCCATTTAAACCCAATTTACATAGGATTTTCCCCCAATTATGGATGATTTTCCCCTTAAAACCATGTAAAACCTAAATTTATAGACAAATTTCCGATTCAAACCCCATTTATATAGAATTTTTCCCAGGCGATTTCCCTAGAATCGCCAGGTTCGATCCTTGGCCCGTCCCGTCCACAACCTCCCATAAAATCGACCCCCTGTCCCGGACGTTCCACATGGGGATGGTACACCGCCCAAAGGCATCGATCTCCCTGACCTTCAGTGCAGATCCGACGAAATGCTGAGGGAGAATGGAAATCAAAGTTTCCTGATGATATGGTGATTCTAAAAACAATTTATCGGAGTAATGGGAATTTTCATAGATCCTTACCATCGGTTTAATGGGAATTCATGGGATTCTATGGTGTTTTTTCCCACCAAATGAAGCATCGAACATGGGATATTAATAAGAAACGACCCATTAAAACTCGTGGTTATCCATCGCTATGAGAGATTGTCATGAGGCTTTTGAGGTGGTGCCCCCCAATTCTAAGTTGGTTTGTATACCCATCCCTGATAAAGCCTAGTTACAGTAGATTATATATAGTTATACCATGTTATTAACGTGTTGCCTAACTATTGGGAGCCATCTTGTAGTATCAGTCTGAATTCAGAAGTAGTCAGCCATTTGAGGGATGATTCCCGCAACGAATCATTATGGATGGTGACCAATAATTAGATCCAAGACGAAACAATAATATGATGTATTTATGAAAGCATATTAGGTATGTATGACTGAATACTCAACAATAAATCCGAATGATACTTCAGTTCTGTTTTGGGCACAATCTTTTGACGGCAACCTGCTCAAAAAACCGCCAGGTTCGCCACCTCCGGTTCCTCTGTCGTGGTGCCTCAAGATCCAAAGGCTGCCAGAGGATTCACTTCGGAACAGAACTCCAGAGACCCACTGCTAAATCCCCAGAGAAATGGAGGTGTTCATGGGAAAAACCATCTATAAACGGGGTGATATTGATGGATACCCTCTGGTAAACTAGCTATAGAGAATCACCATTTTTGATCAGCAAATCAACATAAACCAACGATCAATGACCATCTTCAATAGCTATGTGAAGTTACCGGAGAGTACAGTATGGGCTTGATGAAGAATCTAATTCCCCAAAATTTTGATGATGAATCATCACTTTCCCATTTAGAGGAGCCATTTGGGGTATCGGTATCCCGCATGTTGGGAGAAACCCACATTTCTCTTCGGTGGATTCACTGTTTGGATCTGTTTGGTGTCATTCAACGGGTCCATCAGTGGAGCCGTTCTTACTGGCTCGTCTAGCTACCCCTAGCATCAACGTCCTCTCTCCTCACGCGCACAAAAGCAATACATAGCATGACCGCAATGACAATTTCCAATTTTCACTCCATGGCTGAACTTCAGACAAACAATAATTTTCTTCCTTATATATCCTGATCTGTCATCTATAGAAACTATCATCTAGAAAATAGTCAATCATAGCTATTTCATCATCATTTATCGTAGTTAAACATACTAAAAAAACATATTCATCGCAACCCAAGAAGATCGAACAGTCATATGCAAATGGACACGTTTTTTTGGGCCTTTCTATCATCCATATTCTCAAAATCTGGGTCCATCCAGTTCCCGCCTTGCTCTATCATGTGCGTCATCCTGGCTCCACGGGTGTTTCAGGAGACCTCCACCAGATTCTTGAAGAACCCGCAAGGCAACCCCCAATACCTGGTAGAAACATGTTGAAACCGAACATCCTGACTGTCACACTTGTCCATCTTCTTGAGGGTTGCTGTAGACCAATCCGTTGCAAGTCCCTGTAAGCACCTGTTCTTTTGATTGCATGACATATAGCTTCAAATCGCAGAAAGACTTGAGTTTGACGCAACAGAAGCCAAAAGCGTCCTTTTCAAACAGTCAAGAATTTCTGCGAGGCTCGTGCCATGACATTCTCCAGATTCTTGACTTTCATTCCCAGAACCTGTTCCGAAATAAACCTGAATTAATGTGGGATCAATCCAAATTTCATTCTTATTCATAAACCATCTCCAATATTGCTTATCCTTACGGGTATTGGAACAAATCTGACGGGCTCCCACAACGACCCCTGATCCATCCCACGGCCTCTCCGCACCATGACGGATGATTGCTGCCTAAAAGAAGGGCTCAATGGATTGGAAAAAAAACTCTACAAGTTCTGGTTATGATATGAATCTTCAAATCCATCTTTATGATTATTATTCTGATTGTTATGTTCATCCATCTTTGGAGATATTCCACGATATTCCTGTTAGAGCCATTGATGGGTAAGAACACCAGTGTTTCGTGCGGAAACAGGCGCATGTGAACAGTTCTCTAGTAGCTAATGCGAGATTCATGAACACGTCTTTTGCAAGCTATTTTCTTATGTTGATAAAATATCACATTAAATAACTTTCAGAAAAACTTATGCGCACATGCCGAGACCAAAATACCAACTTGGATCTTTTGGTCACGTCCAGCATTGGAAAATCTAATTCAATCAGTTGGACATTTTGAAGGTACCTGGATACATGCTTGACTCCAATTTTAGAAATATTGTTGGTTTCTATTGATTCTAGATATTCTATGATATTGCAAGTATTCACCGAAGCATCAAGATCGTCCAAAAGTGACTCCAAATATTTGGCCCATCCCCACTTTTTTTCAGGAGCGACTGGGACAGTTGTGCCATGTCAGGGGAGGAACCCACCCCCATTCACTCAACCCCTATGGTGCAGATTGCATGGTTCCGTGTTGAAGTTAGCACACTATCCTCCACATACAGCATAATCTCTGGGAATTTAGATGTTGCATCGGTTCCACATCCATATCATCCATATTCTTGTCGATTAAGATCCCAATGAAATCTCCGTCTTGTAGGTTAATTCACGCTGGTACTCTGATTTTTGCATCAGAATTCCAATGGCTGCAAACAATGTTCTGTTTCTTCAGTCTCCAATTCCGAAGAACTGGATCTGTCCCCATATGTCCATGGCCAAAACATGGTGTATGGCCACCACTGTTACATACGGACCATCTTCTATATATATATATATACATATATAAAGTAGTAGGTAATCAGTCTATTAACCCTGCTGCGGGGATGACCATCCCTCAATATGGCTATAATATCATTCAACTTTTAGCGATAGTTGGTCTAATATCTTCTGAAAATATGTCAACTATCCTGACACATTCCATGAAATCACCATGTTTAATGGATGAATTCAGCTCTTGACCATGGAAAAAGAAACGGACAGAAATCCTCCCGGCAGCTGGGAAGCCGGACGCGGCTTAGAGCAGATCCTGGCCAGGGTCGAAGAGAACGAAGTTGGGATTTCATTATTTTCATGGGATTTTACCAGCAAACATGGGGGCATTTCATGAGATTTGATTGACATCTAGTGGGATTTAATGCTGAGTTTGCCGAGTTTGGGTTGGGATTTGATGGGATTTCATGCTGAGACAAGTCCGAGTTTCTGTTTATGGTAGATATATCGAAGTAGATATATATATATATATATAATTATATATATATATATCGGGTTACAACCACCAAACACAATTGGGGTTTGCAAACCATCTCCAAAGGACCTGGCTTCAATCAGATTGCGTACAGCAAGTTAAACAATAGCTCCAAACAAAACTTACTGGTGCTTTGTAGGGAATGGGGTTTCATGACCTATAATAACCATTGATAATCATCCCATTCTCCCATTCCCTACTACATGATTGATTGGACTTATAACATAATCTGTGGATGATACTTGCATGGATGCTATCTGTCTGATCCTCAATGATCGATCAATATATATAATTATCAACAAATGTGGGGATATGAAGCAACAACAGTCTGGTTGGTGGTCGCGCCACCTACGCCCTGAAAATCTGTCAGTTTTTACTGTGCAGGTGTCTTGAGGAATGTGGCCCTTAAACATATTCCCATCGCCCTCTCACTTGGCACCATTCAGCAGCTCCTACTCGTCCTTTTGGGACTGCCTCACTGACCTCGTGAATCTCGTTCCCCAGTTTTTGGCAAAGAGGTGGAGCATATTGAGTCCCCAAATGCCACAAATCTGATAAATCCCGCAACATGAACCCAAAATCTGCAGTTTGCGGGGTCTCAAAAATTGCGATGCATACCCAATGAACTTGAACCAAGCTACTCTTTGCCAAGGTTTCACCAGACTTCCCCAGTCCCTGCACCTTCAATCGCCAGCACTGGCGCTATTGCGAGTCCATGAAAAACGAGCCTCATCAGGATGAGCAGTAGCTGGAGGAGTCACCATCTGAAGTCCCAAAGTAAGTACAAAAAATACTTACTGGTGCTTAGTAGGGAATGGGGGAATGGGATGATTATTTATGGTTGTTATAGGTCATTCCCTCATTCCCTGCTAAGCACCAGTAAGAATATGTGGAATTCTCTGAACACGAGATGAATCCCCCCGAATTACAATATATTTCAATGGTGGAAATGATTTTTTTGAACCATGGGATTTGGCCGTTTTTCCTTTTCGTGTTCAAAAGCCATGCCCCGGTCCAAGAAGCTGAACCAAGTAAAAATTGAAGCAAAATGATCAAAAAAAGAACTCAGAGATTCCAGGTTTCCTAACCTTCGATTTGCTTAAGCAACCTCGGAAAATGGAAAAACTATCCCTAGATTCCCCAAGTTGTGGATTTCCCATAGGGAAAATAGACAAATCATGTTCCGCACATCCAGGTTTGACCTGGATCTCCTGAACACTTGGCTGATTGGTGATTTCAACCTCCTCAAACATATCACCAACCAGCACCACTTGGTTGAATATGATCCCTGTATGGTTGAGCATGATTTTGCTCTATTAAAATTATGACTGAGGGACTAAACAACACCAGTTTTGGTTGGACACACCGTGACACAGTTGGTGCTTGGAACTATGTTTTGGTTTTCCGTACTCGTTTGTTTTCAAGGGGGGTTAAACTTTAAACACCAATCATGAGATACTCCCGGTCACCAAACATGCAATGGACAATTCCCATTGTTTGTCGATGCTCCCATGAAAACGCCCATCATGTTTGACTACCGGAGGGTGACTGTCATGGTGAATTTAAGCATCATCATCCATGTGCAAACCGCCAAGGCACCCTCGCATAGGGGACAGGCACCCATACCTGAGCACCGGGGCATCCAATTTCTTGGCTTCTCAACCTACCCTCTGGTAAACTAACATAGCACAACATAGCTATTGAACATGGTCATGTATCGTTGATTTACCTATTAAACATGGTGATTTTCCATTGCAAACTGTTAGTTTACCAGAGGGTAAGCACGTTGAATGGGTCATGGGGTACCAAGGAGCCCACTTTTCTAGTGATTGCGAGGTACTCTGGTATCAGTTCTGGGTAGAATTGCCAATCCTATGAGTGAGACAGAATTGTTGAAAGAAATGCAAGCTAGAGGCTAGCATGTCCTTACCCTCAAGGACGACTTTCTTGGTAAATCCTTTTGGGTACATACTTTTCATACTGGCTGGGGTTGGTTGGGGCTCTAACCCAACTGACTCAGCTTCAACAGCCGTTTGTGAGTTATCCCAAACTAGCTAAAACTAGTGGTTTGCCACACGAGCATTGGCACCTTCAAAATATGCGCCAGCTGGGTCATTCAAGTTGGAAGTAAAACAACCTAGACCCTCTGTTTGTACCCCAACAATGGCGTTTGCCAGTCCCAATTCTATATTACAGAACTTTTCTAGGCACTTGGAGGGTCTGGGAATATAAAACAACCAATTTGTTGATCAACAGATGCGATAAAGAGCTGGATGCACGTATAGCTGGGCTTGTTCCAAGTCACACGGGTTGGGCTCGGAGTAGCCTGAACGTTGTCCTGCCACAACGCTCGAGGATGGCAAGTATCGTTTATAAGTATCCGCCCACATGAGTAAATTGTTGTTTCGTTTGCTGGGCTTACCAGGCTTACCACACTATCTGGTTTGGTGGGTTGTGACCGAGTGTTCTTTTGGTGAAAAAACATCATTATATTCATAGATCATCATGCCGGAGCAATGGCACATATTTACATTGCAACGTGATGGTTGGAATCTGAGTGTAAGTATCAAGGCCATGGCATCCCTACATGGTGAATCCTCAAAACAAGACATGCCTCGCCAGGTTCCCATGTTCTAAACTTTGATTTTCAGAAAATTCACAGGACACATAGGACGTTCGGACGTGTTCTGACCTCCCTTTCTTTGGACGGTACACAACCCTATGACAACCATATCATATGGGAAACGAAACATTCCTAGCTCCCCAACCCCCATGCGACAGCTCCCTCCCCACGACCGGACAGGAAGCTACCCGTCCTGCTGCAGTGTCCAGTGCCAGCAGGAAGCTTGATCCATTCAAAGCCCAGCAGCCGGTTGAACGAAGCGCGATAAGGGGCGGTTCTATACCCATTTGATGTACCTTCCAGTAACATGGCAATAGGAAATCCCCTGCAAGGGGGCACTGAAATGGGAAAATCATCGAGCTAAATGGAGGCAGTTCCATCATATTGGATTACCAGAGGGTAAATCTCTATATATAAAATCTCAAGGTTACACTATGTTACACTCAAATTTGTTGAATTTCCTTCCCAAACTATTCATCATAAATAAATGCAAGCTATAGTTGTTCGATTCTATCTGCATTGTATCCCAAGTTAAATCGGACATCCACGCTGGATCCTCTCCCAGGATCCCCAACTAGAGCCGCATGACTTGGGACTGGTAAATTTATGGCTACAAAACGTAGGGTCCAGGTCTTTATGGCTACAATCACAAGTTAATATGTGTTTGAAATGAGTGATTTCCCATGTTTTCCGTTCCATTCAACCAATTCTTAAATCAATCTGACACAACTGATAGTAAAATACAACTGTTTGATGGTGAAATCCCGATTTTGGATATATATATATATAGTATTATATATATATATAGTATTGTGTATTTGTGTAAATCCTTTATTTGGAGACTGAACTCCCCATCTTTAGACTGTTGATGCTTAGATCATATCCCAATCATTGGGTTCAATTCCCAGGTTTGCTGGGTCAGCCGGTCAGCCCATTTGTTTCCCCGGAAACAGATCACCACTTTTTCACGGAATTCCATTTCCCTGAGGCATCTTTCTCTCAGCCAGGGTAAGGCGGAAAGCGGATGTTGAGGAAGTTGGTGTGAACCCGAAGACAAAGGACTTAAACCAGGTTATTTTTTAGTAAAAACATGTAGAAGCAATGTCATAAACCACCCGTATAAATTGATAGTTGATGATTTATACCGCCTATAAAGACGGTAAAATTAGGGGTGATTTGCTGCTTTACTATACTGCATGTATGTATGTATGTATATATATATATGTATATATATATATATATCATTGTGATAAACAAAAAATTACCTCACTCAGATTCTGGATTGGTACTGCGTCCAGCAAATGACACATGTAAGGACACGAACTACGGGAAATTACTTGCAAGTCATGGGATATTCATAAGGGTGCAACCAATGGAACTCATCCGTAAACAACACAAGTGCATGCGTCCAAAAAAACATTCAAGGTCGAAATCAAGATAGTTGTGGATGATTTTTCATTATACGTAATCATTGTGCAATTTGCATTTCAAGATGTCTGTAGTATGTCACGTCAAGTGTTGTACGCCATTTGCTATATGGTTCATCATCTGAACATTATTACATATATACATATATCATGTATTCTGTATTATATATAAATACATATACAAGATTATACAAGTAACGATAAAATATACACCTATTACACAGATCCAAGCCAATGAGGTTTACAATGAGGTTTACAATGAGGTTTACACCTCGCCTTTGGAAAATTCCAAACAATGTCCATTGAGGACACTTGGTGCATTCTTCTGTGAAACCTTATAGCTCCTTGACCTAATTGAGGATCCCAGAGCACCAGGATCCGCCAATTAGATAAGGATAGACAAAGCGTTTCAGCATTTTCGTTCAAATTCCTCAAAGCTCTTTAGTCAAGTACTTCAAAAAACCTCTCCAGTCGGACCCGTGTACCACAGCTGCAGCAATTTCTGATAGTTTCAGTTTCAGGGTTCACTCCACTCATACGGGCAGGGCGGATGCATGACTGACAAACACTGCATTCTTGTCATGCAGTGCGTTGCCATTCTTTGCCTACTAGGTGACCGGTCGCTCGGAGTCGCGGGGCTGGCTCGGCACAAACCACTATCACAGCTCGAACATCTCCCAAACTTGTCCAACATGATCTTTTGAGGGTTTTTTTCAACAATTACCCTCTGGTAAACTAACATAGCTATGGAAAATCACCAACATTTAATGGGAAAATCCACTATTTCTATGGCCATGTTCAATAGCTTTTTGTATGTTTACCAGAGGGTATTCCACCACTGCAAGGTGAGGACTATGGCGAGGGAGCTGGCAGGCTCTGGCCCTCAACCCGAATATCTAGAAATGTCAGTTCAAATTGACTTTCTATGTCGCACATAGAACCCCAAGATAAGATGTCAGAGAGATTTTCAGAATGTATGGCAAATGAAATGTCAAAATATATGTCCGATATGAATGATATGATGTCAGGCAAAATGTCAAAACATATGTGAGATAGAATGTCAGTGGGGGGATCATTCTGAGAAATCATATTTACTGGAAATCCCGGTCTTCACCTTCAAAAATAGCGGTCTCCTGGCAATGGTCCATTCAAACAATTCTGGGAATCATGCAGGTGAAGATCGCCAACTTCAAAGAACTGAAGATTTCATGTGCCTTTGCCCCGACTCCTCCCCATGGTGTCATGGGTATCCGAGGACGGGAGGACCCCAGCTTCAGGAATTTTGCAGGCACCGATCCTCCAATCAAGATGTCTAAACAGCTGATTTTTCAATAGGAGGGTGCCAGCTGCTCAGCAATCGCCGGACTTTGAAGTCGTTGCTGTTCACCTTGGTAGCTGGCCAGGAATCTTTGCGGCTAACTGGGCTCCGAAGAGATTTGTTCATGGCCAGCCAAGTTGTTCGAATGAAAGTGAAGGGAAACAAGAGGTTGGTGATGGTTGGTTTGGATGTGCAGCCTCAAAACACATAAATCAACGATAGCTGTATATACTAGCCCTCAAACACCAGAGTTGTTTGAAGAGAGGAGGCAAGCAATGGATTCCCACAGGTCCCATGAAATTACGGGGCAAACAGGGCGCCCAGCAGAGATATAGTTCCTATCAAGGATGTTCTGGGTTGTCCCCCATTTGAAGATTTGTTGAAATATCAGCTGGACATTCGTTTCCATGAACATGTTCTAAAGAACAATGAATATACCAAACTCATTGCCTGCTAGGTTCATTCCTTCTTGAAGTGACCAGAAATGACAACTGGGATTGATGCGAGTACCACGACCATGAATTCTGATGGGAAAAAATTAGTCCTCCCCCCAAGAGCTTACAGGGTATCGGTGTATCTCTTAGATTTGTTTGTACTGCCAAAGGTAAAAAGCATCTCACACATGTTCCACGTCGATATGGATCAAAACCATTCAAAACCCTGGCATCCTTTTCACCCCCAAAGAGCTGGTAAACGGATATTTGTGCAGCAAAAAAAATATGATTAGGTTTTGAATGGTTTTGATCCATCTCCATACAGATTCCCCATTCATCACATCCCCCATTCATATTAAACGCCCCCAGATACCATGTTTGTTTTGGGGATTTACAGATATTTTTTTACCATGGAATGGAGCTGTTTGATATGAACGGGGGAATGGGATTGTCCACTTATATCCATCATATTGTAAAATCAATATCCCACTAGTAAAAAAAAAAGTCTCGTATAGTTTAGTACTATTAGCAGTCCCCAAAAAGATAGAACAATGGAAACCTAGAAATAGAAAGTAAATACAATCTGAATCTATATATAATATCCTGGACACACTCTTCTCCATCTCTTGGGGGTTACTATACCCCGCTCCATTGCAGTAGTATTTGAAGGTTTCTCAAAATGGGAGTACCCCCTAAATCATCAACAATTAGACCATGACTAAGTATAGGTTAACCACCATGGTAACTTACCATGGTATCGACTGGGGATCCCCCATGACTTCAGAAACCCCCATGACTGGGGGATGGGATGAACCCAGGAAACGAGCCCACCCATGCCAGAGCCCAGATGCCGGTCGCGAGGCTCGGTGTCCTGGCTTGGTGATAGGATTTTAGCTGGAAAAAGTCAACTTTTTTTGGTGGAACTTGCAGAGCTTGCAGAGCCACCAGGTAGAATTTTCAAGTGGAAAAAAATTGGCATTTTTTTGTTAGGGGGATGAGTTTCTCTCTCTGTCATATTAACCCATATCATTGGGATGAGTAATCCATCCATATTTATATTCCTTGTGGATTCGCATCCACATTTCTGTTGTTAGGGGTTCTAAATGAGGCCCGTAAGCCGTAAGTCTAGGTAATTTCATGCCCAAGTTTTTCGGGGACTATTCTCTTTACTGACCAGCGTCCCGATGAGTACAACGTACCCAATATCACAGGGATGTCGATGGGGCTATCAAACCACAAACGCAAGGGATATCAACCAACAATCACTTTACTGACCTGAAATCAGAATGACCTTTGCTTTTTGAGATGACCTCCATTTTGAAGGATCACACATCAGAATCCTGTTTCTATGTATTACAATTCACCTAATTTCACATAATTTCAAATAATTTCACTATATGTCACTATGCACCTGATTCATGGTAAACCCATTGTTTCTCTATGCCTTTCAGTTAGTTGCGTTTCAGGCTGCGGGGTTGAGCCACCCATCCGGCCCCCCCAAAAAAAAATCACTGGGCATCGTCTTCCCCAAAGCCCTATGCCACGGCTGATTGAAAATGGGTTCCGTTCCAGAGGAAAAAGAAAGGCAGGAATCGTGGGCATTGGTTTGTAGAGGTGGTCTATTATATAATTTATATATGTATAATGTATAATTTGTAATACTATTCAGAAACAAAAAAAGGATCAGTTTACGGATGAGAAGCATCTTTACTTGCTTATGGGCCCATGTCAGGATTTCAGCTATCTTTCTAGAAAAAAAACAAATGGTGGCATCTGGATCCACATGATAGAAAACCCTTTGCAAGCTGTTTCGTCAATTGCCAGCACACCTGCAACACGAACAAAAACATCTTGATAAAGATTTGGTGGGAAACTCGAAACTCCTAAATTGTTGAAATGCACATACTGCTCACCCCAGAACAATGGGGGTTTCCAAAAATGGAGCAACCAATAGCTACCATCAAATCATCCAAAATCAAACAATTTTAGTATTGAAACAATCATGGTGACTTGGGTATCCTCCCAACTCCCACTTGGCGCAAATCCCCCTGAAAGCCGCGGCCGTTCAACTGTTCGGAACCTGCATGGCGCTGTGCAAAATTCTTGGGCGCCTCGCCGTCGGGGGTGCGAATGAACGATCCATAGACCGAAACAACAGCAGGCAGTTGATTTGAAAACATAAATGTGAGATCCTTTCAGTCAAAGGTTGAATAAGATCCTGACAGTCTTGCAGGGTGACAGCAATGCTTGAATGCTTCTGGTCTCTCTCTCTCGAGTATAGTGGTTGATCAGTTCCAATGGAACAAGTCGCCACAAATTACAATTTGCCCTGGGCACAAGTGAACCGCAAGTGAAGCTCGTGAAATGGGTTCACGGTTCTACTGATTCTACGTAGTATTTCTCAAGTTCAATTTCAACCGCAGATTGTCCCAGATTCACAAGCCGAAGCTGCTTAGTCCCGTTTGGGGCACATGGTACCATTTTAGTACCAGATTCTCCCTGGGTTTCCAGGCCTTGCCCACCTTCCGGTGGTTACCTGTTTCCGGCAGATTTTGTCTGCACCGTTTCCCGTGTTTTTCGCAGGTCGCCACCAGTTCTCGTTCAAACTCTGGGCAAGTAGCTTTCGCGTCCCAGAGTTTTTCCCAAAGTGCGGTTGATCCAATGATCAAGATCATCCTGGTTTCGGGCTTGGGAATGTTTTCCCACATTTCTGCAATTGCGCCTTCAGCGCTAAGATTGACCTTGGGAAAGATCCGTTTAAAGAGGTCATGTAAACCACTTTGAGACACTCCCCGAGGTTGTCCAATCGCGGTCGCTTCTCTTCCGCAATATGCTTTGACTCGCATGCCCTCGTAAGCCATCCTACACTGGAAGTGCGCACTCAATCCAGTGGAGGGACCATCCTTCATCGCCTCAAAGGATGTTGTCGTCTGTGCGTCAGCGTCTGGCCCAGGGTTTCTGCGCTTCACCGAGCCTCTGAAGTTTCTCCCAGGTTTGCACGTTCGTATCCTCCAACCCAGATTCCATGGTCATGTCCTCGCTACCAATCTGATGATGACTGTTCCAGGGAGGAGCGGGGTTGACACGCTGTCTGCATCCTGACTGATGTTGTACAGGATGCCCGAAGATTGGGCGTAGATTATTTGCAGGACAATATGTATATCTAAATATGAATATGTGTATATACTATCGTTAGCATTAATATGATTGTATGTGTTTAATAAGTGCCATTCCCTAGGATATATCCACAGTTGCCTGCAAATCATGGCTTATACCATGGGTTTCTCCAAGAATGGGGAACCCCTAAGTCTCATTCCATCCACTGGTTAATTTTAAATATCCCAGTAGAAACCGCATGTTATCCCTGTTTTTGATTGACGATTTTTGATAAGATAATTACATTTAATTGGATAAGCAACCAACTTACACATGTTTAGAAACAAATAAACACCATATTTAGATAATAAGTAGAATATGAGATTTACATATCTAAATAGAAACAAATTACACTTAATAATAAACTTTGTATATCTCATATTCGTGCTCCTTATGCCCTCACCTGCTACCACCAATCCCACGACTTCAATCCTCGCGGCGTTTCACCACGCGCTTGCGTCCACCGTTCACATAGGCCTTGGGCGTGGCCAAGGAGCGAGCCTGGAAGATCCCATTTGGACGAAGAAAAGAGGTCTGTAAGTGACTGTCCTTGTGAGTATAGCTGTTGGGAACTGGAAGATTGATTGATGATTGGCAGGATTGGTGGTTGGTAAGTGCTTGTGGGTAGCTGCTGTTGGTAAGTGCTTGTGTCCGTGGGAAATGGTGGTATTTTTTTCCTTCCAAGCATTGAAGTCCATGTTGGATTTAGGTCTTGCGTCACAGGTTCTGTTTGTAGCAAGAGCCACGCTATCTTCCAGCTACAATGATCTGCTTACAGCTGACAGCTTTCCATAACTCATAAGGAAGATAAACCATAGAAGTTGCTTGGAATTCTGGGCCTCCAACCATACCAAATGCATGAACATATACATATACATATATACATATATATGAACACACAAAATTCCATCCAGTAAATTAACTGATGGAAATTCCACCAGAAATTTACTGTAGATCACTGAGAAGGGGAAACCACCATGGAAATAGGGCCGTTGCCAGCACTGGTCGTCCCCCTTGGCGCACGCACCCAGAGCTCATTGCAGATGCCTTGAGCCTTGCTCCAAGCCGCCTGGGACACAGCGAAACAGCTGACGTTGCCATCATCGATCCGGGGGAATTCAACTTAAGACATATGAAAAACTGGTGCTTTTCATCCCCTGCAAAAATATATCAACATATTGAGTAGATATAGTAGATTGGCAATGGACAAGAAATGAAACTACTTAGCAGTTTTTGGCTGGAAAATGATGAACAACTCCAGACAATTCGCATCTCTGAAGCTTCATTTCTCTTTTTTCCTATGTCCGGTTCAAACGGTAGCCCAGTGGTCATTGTGCATCATCCCAAATAGGGGTATATCCACTAAATCATATTCTGGGGTTTACCTCATTACACACCAAAACTGGATGAAACAAATATTGCTATTTGGATTAGCTACTGTCAATCACCTGAAACCTGGTCGTTTGCTGCTCCCCACTTCGGTTTGACTTTTGGAAGGATATATGACATGTCGCAAACCCTCGAATCACCCAAACAAGTCTGAGTAGTGGGATGAACTATATGATTTGCTGAAACCAATCTACTCTCAAACATGGATTGGTTTCATGATCAAATTCTTATTTGGGATTAGATGGTCATCCCAGAACATGTTAAACCCATCTCATCTAATCACCTTTGAACTGTGTTCAAATCCCTGTCATTTCCATGAAATGATAATAGAACGGGATTCATAAAACGGATGATGATGATGATGATGATGATGATGATGATGATGATGGTGGTGATGGTGATGGTGATGGTGATGGTGATGGTGATGGTGATGGTGATGGTGGTGATGATGATTATGATGATTATTATTATTGTTATTAACAGATTAACATTGATAAACTACTAATATATATATATATAACTATAATAATGCTAAACATCAGCTATGATTAATCATTGGCATTAATCATAACCCTTCGGCAAAGCCTACTGCGCACCTCTGGCGACGAGGCCCTCCGCATCAGCCTGACGAAGACGTCAAACGGCTGAAACGTTCTCCAGTTTTCTCCGAGGCGTGATCAGGACTTGAAAGCAACATATATGTCAACACATCTCAGTCGTTAAATCCAATCCAATATAAATCCAATCCAATGTATATATATATATATATAAATGTGTGTATGTTGCTTTAAAAAGAAAAAACTATATATGAAATTGGATTTCTGACACGCCACTATGACTGGGATGTATTAATGTTATCTGGGAGAATATTCAGAATTCACTAACCTGAAACAAGGCTTCCTTCTTGGGATGATTCCTCGAATCCTAACCATGATTCCAGTGAGGTCACATTGAGGTCACTATAATCTACCCAGAATGTGATTAAATATGGAAGGAACATATGGGGTGTCACGAGGCAAAGCCTATAATAAACCAGACAATTTTGAGGTTTATGAAGTTGGATGTACCACTAAGACATACTAAGACTGTAACTACTAACTGGGATGATTCTAAATATTGTAAAATGACCGCCCAAAAGGTTGGTTCCTGGGAGCGTTTGTCATATTAAAATGATTAAACATGGACTTATGACCACAACCTAATGCGTATCTCTAATCAAAGTCCGGGTGGATACAACATGGATATTTTGAACGGAAAATAATGGTGCAGGTCCGTGCAAACTCATCGTGTGGAACCACAGGTGTAAACATGAAACGTTGATCCTTGGGTTCCAGATATATGGTTTGGGGGCAAACCCTGCTACCTTTGTGGACACCAAGATAGTTGGCAAACAATTTTTCATCCCAAGTATAATTAATAGGTATGCATCCTCAAATCCTGATCATGGTTTGACATTCTACGCTGTCGATTTGAATTTCAAATCCTGGCTTTTCCAATGTGTCCAAGGATCAATAGCTGCAGTATCCTACGATGGGAACTAAGGAACTAAGATGGTTGAACCCCAAGAAGATCCCATGAGTACCACTGAAATATGCGTGTTTTATCCATTTTTTCCAAGGTAAAACACAGCGTGTCACCGCGTGTCACCAGGTTTCCCGACAAAGTTCGAAGCTCTTGCCATGCACGGAGCCCAGCCTGTCATGGCTCAAATCAAAAGTTGGGCATGCCAAAAACCCACATCTGTGGCCAGGAAACATCATCGAAGCCCAACGCCCAACGCTTTCACCGTGGTCACCTCGAGTCCCTCGACTTTCAAGCAGGGCGTTTTCAGGTGCCTCGGCGCCCGGCGAAGATCGTGGGTTCTTCGAAGGTTTTCGTATGCGTAAACAATTAAACGCACGTACGACGTATGTATTATATATACATATATGTGCAACATTATATAACATTATATAACTATATATGTTTGTTAACCATTGCAATCAACAATGAAACATTGAGAAACAAACAAACATCTGGATAGATATATGGATATCTGTTCAGTGTTCCAAGAGACCTTGTGAGATCTGTGAGGTTTGGTCAGCAGAACAGAATGGCTGCTTCGATGATGACGATGGTGACCATTGTGATGACGACAACACACTTTTCTGTTCTACTATGTCCTTGTCGTTTTACTACGATTAGAATAAATCAAGATGTAATTACATGTACATTATCACTCAGAAAAAACAACTTGAACAGATTCACAAGGCCACACTTGGCTATCCCATGTTATCCCGCCAAGAAAGTATCATCAATAGTGCCTGTTTTGGAAGATGTTCCTCATTTTCCTGCATGAAATCTGCTCAAAACCTGCGGGATAACCTCCTCCATCTTGCCGAGCCCCAGACCGGCAGGGCAGCAGGGCAAAAAACCTGCAATGCCGGGGACCCACGGATGGTTCATCCTATTTTGGGCTATAGCCAATGTTTCGATACCGTAGATCATTGCTGGAAATTTTCGGAAGCCCTCTGGAAATCAGATGAAACTGAAGTGTAATCATTCAATGGGAAGTATTTAGGAATGGGATTTGATTGGAAGCATATGTAAGTCTATGTACCAGCTTGGAGGCACAAATCGTAACTGGTTTGCGTTGGATCCTCCAAGTGACTGTGGGATCCACATCGATCCTGAGATTCACACGGTGAGTTAATATTAAAAGGAAAAAAGGATCTGGGAATATCTGGGATCATAAGTGGAAATCATGTGATTTCACTCGAAACACGACGATTTATGGGATATGTGTTGTAATAGTGATGTGTATGGTTATTGGGTTTTAGCGCCACATCTGAGTGGACTTAACCTACCTATCTCATAAAAATACTTGGCGGTTCATCCCATTGGTGAGTTCACCCCAGTTGTCAGAGCTGGTTGTGTTTCAGTGTGGGAACAAACAACGGATACAGTGTTCAAGCCTCCAGGAAATATATCGTCAAATTGCGCCAAACATGTGAAGGACTACCCTCCGGTAATGAAACGTAGCTATTGAAAGTTGCCATTTATAGTGGATTTTCCCATGAAAAATTGTGATTTCCCATAGTTATGCTAGTTTACCAGAGGGTATGTATCTTCATTGTAAGGTATAAATTTGCAAAAGTACAGGGACCAAAAAGAACAACTTGAGAAAGGCTTGCACCACCTGCAAGGTGAACTCATCCCTCCTAGCAGTTGGCAGTGCAAGTGGACTTGAACACATAGGCCCACCAAAAGATCTTTTCGAAGAGCGGTTCTTTATGTTTCTTAGGCTCTGGTTTTTCTTTACAACACGTGGTTGTTTGTCTGACAATTCATTACCCCGACCCCAACAAAACATTCATCTTTAATGATGTTAAAAATTCCATTATAGATGTATTAAACATTCATGTTTAAAAATTCATTACCCCCAAAAAAACATTCATCTTTAATGATCATCTTTTTTTTCCCAATGAAAAAATCCAATCTTGGGACACACGGGGCCCCACCCGTTGACGGTGCCTGAGTTCCAGGTCGGTGCTTTTGGCCTGAAACAGCTGGATCCAACTCGAAAAGACGGTAGATCTACAGTATCTTCCATGGGTAAATATAGTCTGACGAACGATCAAATCCCATTAAATCTGATTGAATCCCTATCAAATCTGGTTAAATCCCATTAAATCATTATTGAATCCCGATCAAATCCCATTAAATCTGATTGAATCCCTATCAAATCTGGTTAAATCCCATTAAATCATTATTGAATCCGGATCAAATCCCATTAAATCTGATTGAATCCCTATCAAATCTGGTTAAATCCCATTAAATCATTATTGAATCCGGATCAAATCCCATTAAATCTGATTGAATCCCTATAAAATCTGGTTAAATCCCATTAAATCATTATTGAATCCCGATCAAATCCCTATTAAATCTAAATTGAATCCCTATCAAATCTGGTTAAATCCCATTAAATCATTATTGAATCCGGATCAAATCCCATTAAATCTGATTGAATCCCTATCAAATCTGGTTAAATCCCATTAAATCATTATTGAATCCGGATCAAAACCCATTAAATCTGATTGAATCCCTATCAAATCTGGTTAAATCCCATTAAATCATTATTGAATCCCGATCAAATCCCTATTAAATCTAAATTGAATCCCTATCAAATCTGGTTAAATCCCATTAAATCATTATTGAATCCCGATCAAATCCCTATTAAATCTAAATTGAATCCCTATCAAATCTGGTTAAATCCCATTAAATCATTATTGAATCCGGATCAAATCCCATTATAAATCTGATTGAATCCCTATCAAATCTGGTTAAATCCCATTAAATCATTATTGAATCCGGATCAAATCCCATTAAATCTGATTGAATCCCTATCAAATNTCCCTATTGAATCTGGTTAAATCCCATTAAATCATTATTGAATCCGGATCAAATCCCATTAAATCTGATTGAATCCCTATCAAATCTGGTTAAATCCCACTAAATCATTATTGAATCCGGATCAAATCCCATTATAAATCTGATTGAATCCCCATCAAATCTGGTCAAATCCCATTAAATCATTATTGAATCCGGATCAAATCCCATTAAATCTGATTGAATCCCTATTGAATCTGGTTAAATCCCATTAAATCATTATTGAATCCGGATCAAATCCCATTAAATCTGATTGAATCCCTATTGAATCTGGTTAAATCCCATTAAATCATTATTGAATCCCGATCAAATCCCATTAAATCTGAATTGAATCCCTATTGAATCTGGTTAAATCCCATTAAATCATTATTGAATCCGGATCAAATCCCATTAAATCTGATTGAATCCCTATTGAATCTGGTTAAATCCCATTAAATCATTATTGAATC
>BGPT01001275.1:112770-140815 GCA_003297045.1 Symbiodinium sp. clade C Y103
CTGGTTAAATCCCATTAAATCATTATTGAATCCGGATCAAATCCCATTAAATCTGATTGAATCCCTATCAAATCTGGTTAAATCCCATTAAATCATTATCAACATATTAAATCATATTAAATCTATATACCCAAGCATTCACCGACCACCCGAACCATCGACACGGCACGTTTTTCCGGCGCCTGTTCCACGGCCTTTCGCAATCCGTCCAGGACCTGGCGATCAGAGACGGGGGGAATGAGGCCCTGGTGAATGGTGTGTTACCCTCTGGGAAACTAAGAGTTTGCTGTAGAAAATCACCTATTTTTCATGCGAAAATCCACTATTTCGTACTATTTCTATGGCCATTTTCAATAATTAGTTCTGTGAGTTTACCAGAGGGTGTGACGCTGCTTTCAATGGTGTGTTCATGGTTATCTGGCAGGGAATTTCAGTGGATGTGAATGGATAGAATGGGATGATACTCTCTGGCTGAATGATAATAAGTCATTCATCTGAGAATAGCTGAAACTTGGGGCCAGCTCAGGGGATGATTTCCCTTCCTAACTCATCCAGATAATATGTTGTAAGATTAATGAGATTAGACATGCCCTGTGGTTACATACTTAAATTGGTGATAATTATTGTATAAGTCGATTAAGTAGGGTTTGTGGATTGGTTGGCCTGGCTTGAAAATTGCTACACCCAACATGTCACGACAATTCCAGGGAAGATGTCCAACGCCCCAGCGGACTGCATGGTTGTTTTGGGACCAAATGTGTGTGATGAACCGGTGTCCAATATAGGCTATGCAATCAGTTTTGAGGTCTAAACATGAGAAACACCGGTGAACAAAATGACAAACAATGACATTGAATGGAGCGTTCTTGTGATTATCTTGAGACGGCCACATGCCACATATCCACTGGCCAAGCTAAGGAATACACATCCCATCCATTCCTGGAAATATACATCAACATTGTCAATAACATTTACCAATCTATGGCAGCCTTCACCAGGCTGCAACCTTGATGGTTTGCTGATCTGCAAAAAGTTGACAACTGGTGGTGACCCCCATGACTGAGTGGAGACAGCGGCTAACAAGGGGTTTCTCGTGTGAAGTGTGAAGTTGTGTTTTTGGTCGTGCGCCTGTAACCTGAGAGTCGTAGGATGTCAGAAACAGTCGTAGAAAGTTGACATTCGTCGTTGGATGCCCTCTGTCTCGGACTGAGTTGAGTTGGTATACAAATCCCATGGACTATCGATACATTGGCCAAAAACCCTACTTACACTAGGTACGATGCAGAAGTCAACTCAGGTAATCATGAAGCACCACCTTATAGTGCAGTAGATATGGATCAATTCTGTATACAACCAAAAAAACTACTGTAAGTAAACATCAACGTGTTTTGGCTACCATTCCATCAAGGAAACCACGTGAAGCAACATATTGACCCGCACAGATGTATGATCGATGCAAACCATTGAAACATTGACATTGGGGATGTTTCCCACACTATGATCAATGCGTCAAGCCATGTTTTTTCTGGCCATGGTCCAAACAAATCTCACAAGAATTGGGTGAAGAAGGTAGCTTTTTTGGCACAACACTTGGATATGGGCGGTAGGAACCCAAGCCATATCAAGCTATATCTATTTGAGTCGGCTTTCCCATGGTCGAGATCCCAAATTGGTCACCTTGGGGCATTGCTGTTTATATAGCAAGCCATTTATGAAAAGGTTTACCCCCTGGGAAACATACAACGAAAAACAAGGAAAATCAGCATTTGAAATAGGTAAACCAAATTATAAATGGAAATGTTCATATATGTGCAATACCTATGTGAGTTTTTCAAAGGGTATCATCCCAGCCTCTTTCATCCCGGAATGTTCTCTGATTGAGTCCCATATTGAGGGATTGATGGGGTGCGTTGAATCCATACGATTCTCACATATCTTCACAATGTAAGCCATCATCTGGTTGGGAAACTCTGACTGTAGTTTCTTCGCTTCCTCCCAACCACCGGATACTGGGAGGATCATCCCACGAATCGTAACTGGTTAGTAACCATAGTTACAACATGTTACAACCAACATGTTAGAACCCAGTTTACAAATGGGATAGCCCCACTTACATAGGAGACTTGCGATCACTTGGCTTCTTGACCACTTACGAGGATCATGGGATGATCGTCCAAGTAGTAAGCGAGCTCCTCCCGAAGTTGCCTCCGGCCCTGAAGAAGTTTCAGGCACCTGCTGGCGTTACGCATGGGTATACCTTTCATGAAGAGTAGACCTAGTTCTTTCAATTGTTTAACTAATTGTAGCTTTATCTATAAGATTTGCTATGACATTTTATCTGGATATATCTGGATGGTTTAAAATACTAAAATACCATAAATGATTTGGATGGCTATCATGGTTTGCAAGCGACAGTCTACCTCCAAATGTCCGGCTTATCTGTTGCTCCTACTGAGAGGTGCCCGCGACGGGCTGGGTTTGGGGACATTCTAAGCCCATCAAATGCTCGGTATTGGGTGTGGCACAACACTGGGAATCAAAACAAAGAAAGCATATAAGGCTATAGATACCATCCATTTTTTTTAGATGGCTATAGATACCA
The DNA here is from genome assembly GCA_003297045.1 of Symbiodinium sp. clade C Y103. Classification (NCBI taxonomy): domain Eukaryota; class Dinophyceae; order Suessiales; family Symbiodiniaceae; genus Cladocopium; species Cladocopium sp. clade C. The sequence continues at coordinate 115,373 of BGPT01001275.1, forward strand.
TCCATTTATTACATGGCTATAGATACCAGCACTAGATACATCTATTACATGGCTATAGATACCATCCATTTTTTTTAGGGGATAGATGGGGATAGTCATAGTGCATGTCCTGGGGATCCCTGGGGTAAACAACATAGATGCAGAAAACTCATGACTCATGTTTTTTTTTTGTTTGCTGGGAAAAAAACACACCTATGTATGTATGTATGTATGTATGTATGTATGTATGTATGTATGTATGTATGTATGTATGTATGTATGTATAGATATTCCAGATCTACAATATGTTAATTTACTATAGGCCATCCTTCCAAAAACTTGCGAGAAACCTATTCACATACCATTTACCTTGCTTTCTACCGGAGGACAGAGGTCACATGAGGGACACCTGCCTAGACCAAAGACCATGCAAATGCAGGTCATTGGCATGTGTAAAGGCATTTTCTCCCAAGTGTTTGACACATTTCCATGGTGCCATGTTGATTTGTGTTTTCCCCCTCCTTCTGGTTCCGATCTAGAATGTTCACTTGGTTATTTCCCCTACATGAGTTGTTTTTTCCAACCAAATTGAGTTGGTTATGCAAGCAAAATCACTTGCTGATATAGCAAAATGTAGCTGGTTCTGCAACAATTCACCACCAAGTTGCTTGCCCCTAACAATAACGAACCGACTTTGGATAGATGATCAACTGCAACCAAAATCAGTTGCTGTCAACAAAAAAGAACCTTCCCACCTCGCCGCAGATCTCTCGCAAGACCTGCAGTGGTTCCCCACCCAGCTGTAAGCAGCGGTTGAACTCAGAGATCTTCTATAGGAATCTACCGACGATCAAATGGAATCATCACGATGTTTTTTTTGCTGCCTTTAGATTCCCATTTTCCATCATCTTAGATTATGGTTGGCAGATTCAATCATATATGGTCTGAGGTACTCTAAGCCAGGTGGATGGAAAATGAACATTTTGAAGAGGAAGGTCATCTAGAAAGGGCTTTAAATTTGGGTGTTGCTAGTAGCAGGTGAGATGGGGCAAAGGATACCTAAATTGGGCCAAATATGTACGCAATGCTGTCCTGAGGTCCATGTATCAGGATTATGATTGCAATCAATGGAAATGGACGATCACTGAAGATCACTAACAACACCTGGGGAGTCAACAAATCTCAACAACTGAGTCCCAATGTTCGTCAAATGTGGACCCTTCTGTTCTTTGCCCCGAGAAAATGTCGGTTGCAGATCAGTTCGTTCCATTCAGTCAATTGAAGATGGCAGTTGAACAACCACAAACCAAATAGACCTGAGTGAAATTAAGTGAAACTTCCACTCCAACATGTATGTATATATATATATATATATCATATATTTATATATACATATGATGAGCCATGATAAGCATGGAATAATGGGGATTTCATGAGTTTTGGGTTCTTTCATGGGATTCTTATGGGGAAAAGAAATGGAGTCTCGCCCACCATTTTCTTCGGCGCCCCGCCTGAAGTCTCTGCTTGGCCAGAAGCAGGTCCTGCCATTGGGATGTGATAGACATGGGGATTCACTTGGGGGTTTGACCCAATGAAAGATTGGGATGACATATGGCTATGGCTCAAAATTATGGTACCAAAAATGTTTTTTTTTTTTTTTAAATGGTAAATTAAGATAAACCAACCAATTATAGGGTCAATAATTTTGAGCCATAGCCATATGAAAAACAGGAGAAAAGCTGAAAGAAACAGGGGATTAGCATGGCTTAGCTTCATCCCATGAAATGTTCCGAAACTTGATGAAATCCAATGAGACCATGTCTTGATTGAGAGATTGGGATAAGGTCAGACCTGGGTCAAACCTGGGATTGGTTCACTCATATCTGGGCTTGTAGCCGGCTTGCTATGTGGGGATGGGTCAAAACCTACTAGTATCCATTTTAATGGGATGAACATCCATTTACCAACTATTTTGGGGTTCACTAGGTACCAGGGTTTTGACTCATAACATGTATAAGTATAAAAGTAGAAGAAGAACCACCAAATACCCTACCTCCGACCCTATTCTGTGGCTTAGTGTCTGCCATTCCAGGAACACCGCTGCCGGCCCACCATGACCGCCTCACAGTAGCCAGTCATGATTCGGAACCTCAAGTCGTGAAATGTGTTTTATTGAATGTCCTGCACTTTTTCAACAATGCATTTTTTTGAGGACATTCATGCTCGGGAAGATATACCATCAAATGATGATTGATGGTTGATTAAAAACTGTATGATGGCTTTGTTTGGAACTGGAACAGGTAATCCATGTCAGCTTGCTGATACCTTGCACTGCTCGTATGATATGTGATGAGCCAACCTAATCTTGAAAAACAAAACTCTAAGATAGGCTGAGATAGTCTAAGTATACGGGCTATAAAAAAAATGACCCAGGGCACATGAGGGAGACTTTCAGGTACAATCGCCCTGGACAGAGCCAGACATAGGGTGGATGTGCAACTGCATAGATAGAACAGCTACAGGAAACCCAGGGAATTCCGCATGAAATATCAGCGAACTACCATCCTCGAATTGCTGGTTCTATCTTTTTGGGGAGCCCTTTGCATATTTGTATCTTGGGAATCTCCGACCCGGAATACACGGGTTGGTTCTACCATGTTATACCGCATTGAAAAAAAAATGAATTATATGTATATCCCCATATGGGAATCCTGGGGTTGTAACCCCCTTGCCCTGTACCTTCAGGCATGACGTGACGCTGGTTTCCCTATGTTTCTCGGAAAAACAGGAAGCACCAAATAAAACACCAAATCATTCGGTGACGGATCAAAACCCATGGATTCCCCCATGCCTAAGAATGGTATTTACAGGTGAGCCATAGCCATAGTAACCACTAAGTCTTTTTCTGAAGCTGTTCTTGACTGAGTTCTTCAAATACCCAATGGGGCCACCACAAAATCCCGGAACTGTGCCTAATCCCTACAGCTCCTCCATGAAATGGTGACTAACATGGCACCCCGCTGCCATCAATGTAGACCGGCCAAGTAGGGGAGCCGCATTGTGGGGCTTCCCTGATAAATTCATACCGTGCAAAGCTATGAATAAATGATAATCCATGGGTGGTGAAAATGGGCCAATTGAGCCAGGGTTTATGGGGGATATTTCTATAGTTAGATTCAGTTAGAGGGGGTTATGAACCAACTTAGAACTGGGGGGCCTCATATTGTATGTCCATGGGAAAAATTAAATTGCTCAACCATCAAATTAGGGCTCTTCCCATTATTTTCAGATATGTCAAGACACGGCCCAAATCTTACCACTGCGCGGTAGCGAAGCTTGCCCTGGCCGATTTTCTGTGGTTTGGAACTGAGGAAAATGGTGGATGTTGATGTAGAAAAAAATGAAGATGAGGGATTGAACCGAGTAGTATGTCCACTGTGACATTCAATGGATTGGCTTTGTTGGGACAATCTAGCGTCAGTATTTCCCCATCAAATATGGGTGGCTCCTGCAGAGTTTCCCAAACAGCTGGCAAATCTAACCCTTGTCTTGAATCGGGAAGTGTGGTTCTAGGATGGTGTAGGCAAAAATTCGGGGTAATTCAGAGAAAATTCTACACCATGTTTAAAACCACGATGGCATAGTTACCTCTTACTAACCATCATCTGTTGTGAGGTCAGCTGAGGTTACTATGAATTACCCAGAGACCAAAACGACAGGGATCAACAAGCCAGGCCCCTGCAAATGGCGACCTAAAGGCCACAAGATATTTCATGACTTTCCCTTTAGTAATCTAACATATCTATGGAAAATTGCCAAAGTAATATCACGATTTAGCTAATAAGCCATTTATGGAGGATTCTCAATTGCCAGGTTTGATTACCGGCAGGTATGCTCTCAAGTTGTGCAGCTTCAAGCGCGGACCAATCAACTGACTATATCATATCCATCTATTATATCTACTATCATATACATTCATCATTGATATACGAAATATAATCAATACCTACTTGTAGGCACATGACAAATTGAACCCTGACAATTGAACACCCTTACTTTTGATTGACAAAAACATCTGTAAGTCGGTATCAATGGGCAGTGACCATTGTCATGGTTGATTGCAAAAGGGTCAACCAGTTTACCCGAACAACTAATAACTAGCCATCAATCAACGGACCTATAGTTCAGGGAAAACTAAATCAATCCAAGAAACGAGGTGTCCACGAAACAAAAACCGTTCAACCAATCCATGTCTCATGATTTTCTCAATGATGTTCCCATGCAGTGTTGCTTTAGTATTGGTTCACCTTAATTCATGGTTTTGGTGGGAAATTGGAGCCAAAATACGACAAAATCACCAACATCCCCCATGAAATCCCATTTCTACCAGGTAATGCCCTCGGATGATATTTGTGGGTTCATACTACCCCAATCACTAGTTCGATTTATCTATTGTAAACCAAACGGGTTTTGGCGTTGTGTTTCCCAACTTGGCAATTTTGTGCACTGGCGCACCACCTTGTAGGTTGACCACGTTCAGCATCATCCAAAAACCATGGCAATTTTGAAGGTCATATCCCATTCAATCCCATTAAATACCGGCTAAGATCCCATTAGAAAACAAATAGCCATCAAATCCAATGAAATAACCATTAAATCCCATTAAATAGCCACTAAATCACCATTAAATCCTAGTAGATAGCACCTAAATCCCATTACACTCAAGTAAATTACTATAAATTTATGCTCCAACCATGTTGTTTCCATCACCAGGTGTCCCGCCTGCCGCAGGTGGCTTTCAATGCCCGGCACGCCTGATAAGGACCTGACCAAAGTTTTGATCACGGCACATATAGCGAGTGTATATACACGTATGATTATCATTAATCAATGATTAAATAATGGTTTGCATAACAAACTTGCTGTGATCAACTCTGATGAATGGGTCATAAATTGGTCGATTTATGAGGCCCGTTACTTGACTATATATCAATATATTTACCATACTCGGAGGATCATCCCACAGTCCTCGAAAAAGTGGTGAGTCAGTAAGCCGAGTGAGCGGATTCGTCCCGTTCATAGGCGGGGTGGCTACGTTCACCAGCTACGGTTTTTGGGATGATCCTCCAAGTACCCTCTGGTTTCATACATGACTAGATGGGAAACCCCGGAAAAAACAGTACAGGGAGGATTCTGCTGGAACGTAAATAGAGAATTTTCCGGCAAGCCATGTTTGATTCCATGAATGGTAACTAACCAAAGTATCCAGTCCAATCCATAGTAACATTTATCAATGGGTGAAGCAACTATGGTTTTCATGTTCACCAGTTACAAGGTTATAAACCTCCATTTAGTTCGGGGAGTTTGCTCCCTATCTTCCCGTTAAAACCCTCCATTGGTGACCCCTGCCTGGGAGATGGGCGGCCTGGCCGCCTGCGCCTCGGCAAGCGGCCAGTGGATGTGCATGTCAGGAACTATTCATGTGAGATATACATACATATATATTGTAATATCTATGTATATATATATAATATATTTATATACATGATGTAATTATAGTTTAATGTGCTTAATCATACATGATCGCGTAAATGGACAACATATGACAGTATGTGTTTGCAAACTATCTGGCTGAGGAGAGGTATTCCTGCAAGCCGTCACACAATCAAGTACGTAATGACATATCTGGTATTATCTGGTTGTATCTCTGTTGTCGCTGTTGTTGATTTTATCTTGAGTCATGGTTTCATCACATACTGGGCACGGGCCCCAAATGCTCTTGGTGCCTTCACTTCAGTTCAGTAGAAAAAACGGCTATATTTAAAAAGAGTCTTTGGGGCACCAGATGGTGCTTGCCATGTTGCAACCCAGGCAATGGATTGTTTCCCCAGTGAAAAATGGAATCCATAGAAAAGTGAACCATAGATCTCAAACCGCGGAAAATCGCAGAAATATCGATGCCATGTCTTTCAATTTATTTGTGGAAGACCCATCTCTTCAATTACTATGCTGTTGCCTTCGAAGGCGAAGTAACCACTAGATGTCATGAATGGACCATAAATTGATGGATACCGACAAATGCCAGGGGGCTCAATATTCTTTTCAACATGATTCAATTAGTTTGCATCTGATCGAACAAAGTTTCCACTACTTGGAATAGCTACATCCCATGATTTTCAGTTTACACATACAAATCCCTCTATCTCAAGAACGGTCGTTTAGGAAAAAGCAGCCATTTCCCCTTAAAGCAAGAAGGTGAGAAGCTGGTCTTCCATCTGCCAGCTGTATGTGGGATATACCCAGCTCTTGTGGGTCATTACGGTGGCCCGCGCAAAATTAGTGTTACTACTATGGGATACCCTCCGGTAATCAAACGTGGCAATTGGAAATCCCCTATAAATGGAGGTTTCTATGGGAAAATCAATGAAGATCGTCTATAAATGGTGGATTTTCCATTGCCATGTTTGATTACCAGAGGGTATATGTCCATTAACATCCCACTTTTGGTGGGATCGTGTCTACTCTTCACGATGAAGTTCCATTCACTGGTTCCATGTTCAACCCCAAAGCTAGGAGTGAACTCTTTAGTTCCTATTCATTGACCCTCTGGTTATTTAACATAGCCATGGAAAATGGCCCATTTATAGATGATTTATGGTGATTTCCCGATTAAAGATGGTGGTTTTCCATGGCTATGTTAAATAACCAGAGGGTAAGTATTCCTGCAAGATATAGGATTGCAGATACCAACCCATGTGCCGGCCACGGGACTTCTCGCACGAAGAAGAATGTTTTTTGGCATCCCTGCCCTGACATTGGCAGCATGCACAAAGAGGGTAATGTCAACCCCAGATTCATAGACCCTGGTTTACTATATAATATATATATTATATATATATAATATAGGATTAACTACGGTAACTAGGGGGATAAGCCCCAACAACTGATGGTTTGCTACTTAAATGATGATACTCCCACAATAAAACGGCCCAAAGGTTTATCGATCCAGGGTTGACATTCATCAAACAAAAATATCCAACATGAAGATTGCGACCAAACCAAACATGATGAATGTGTGATAAAAAATCGTGCCCAAACAAAGCTTGAAACCCTTGAAGCTTGTCAGCCAGCAACAATTTATGGCAACCAACATCAAGATTGCAAGCACGCCAGCAAATCTCGGACTTGACAAAAATTTTAGCCATTTGGCAGGATACGCCGGATTCTAGGTCAGAATGCATGTCTTTAGCAAGATGCAAAACACCATCATGTAAGTTACCTTTGACGCCTTTTTCACGAGCCGACGGCCTTGCTGGTTTTGTATTTCCAGGATCCAGCTGACAACTAAGGTATGTGAAAAGCAGCCTGAAAATGGGGAATTGAAGGTTCCCAAGTACCCAATGTTGAGGAACCAAGATCTTCACCCCTATCGAAAAAAACATCATATCAACAATGATACTATAGCGAAGTTGCCTTATCACACCTCCACAATGTCTGGGCAAAAAGGGCGGTAGGAGTTTTCTGTCAACTGTACGCAAAAAAACCGTCCATCATAATAGTGACCTCAATGGCAATCTTTGACACTAGCTGAGCCACTCCCAGGCGGCTGGTGTGATCCAGCGAGATACAAAGAATGTGATGACAGCACAGGTAGCAACCCAGATGATAGCAGTGTGGGGAACTCTGCAAATCTAGCGCCAAGGTGGGCGAAGGGTCTCAGTATAGGGATGGACGACTGTACCTCTTGTTGGTCTTCCTCACGACCCTCAACCAATTGACATCAATCGACCAGAATCAGAAGAGTCACAAACTGGATAGAATGTTATCAAACCAATTCAGAATCACTGACATGAGTTTGTCTGAAAATCGTGTACCCCCAAAATCTACTAGTTTACCCTCTGGTGAACTAACATAGCTATTGAAAATGGCCATTTATAGTGGATTTTCCCATTAAAAATTGTGATTTTCCCATAGTTATGTTAGTTCACCAGAGGGTATCATCATTTTCCCCCCTTAAAGTGGCCATCTGGGAATATACATGACTTTCATCTCAAGCGGACTCGCTGAGCAGCGTTCATTTTTTTGGTCGTCCAATTCACACTCTTTGGTAATGTGATTCCCCTCATGTTTCAATCCCCAATAGATTGGTATCATCCAACCTCACTCATCAATACTAATCATATCTAATCATATCTTATCATATCTTATCATATCTAATCATCAAGCAACAGGGGTGTCTTGCCACTTTAGTGGAAAGTTGCTACATGTTGCTACCATTGCTACCACAGTCCCATGGCAACGGCCACGTCGCCTTGGGATGGCTTAAGATCCATCGTTCCAGCGCCCGGCGCTGGGACTCGGAGAAGTGCCGCCTGAGACAACGACAATGGGGGAAGCCAAGGAAAATACCCTCCGGTAAACTAACATAGCTATTGAAAATGGTCATTTATAGTGGATTTTCCCATTAAAAATAGTGATTTTCCATAGTTATGTTAGTTTACCAGAGGGTATCGTTGGAGGTTTCCTCGAATTTTTGGGCATCCCCAAATCATCCCAAATTAGAGCCTTGAAACATATGGAACGCCATGGTGACGGCTAGGGACCCAGCATTTTGGGAAAGCCCGAAGTGGGTGAATTATGTTTAAACATGTCACATTGATATGGAATATCCACCGGAAAATCCAGACATGTAGTTCAAGAGGTTTTGGGTTTCCTCATCGGGTTTTCCATATCTATGTTTGTTTACTCGAGGGTAACCATCACAACTATGGGGGGGGTTCAAACAGCAAAGAATTGCATGTTACCCACCAAGAATTTGGACCTTACCTGAAAATCATGGCGAAGTAGTTCGGCACAGCTACACCGCCATTGGGTTATCATCACACAAATGGCAGGTTGCTTTCAAGATTTCACTTCCGTCAATGGCGGAGGTGCATGGATATCAACGGAAAGTTATGAATGTCATCATAAAAAAGTTATATAATATAATATAAAAATAAATAATGCATTATACAGTATTATATACTATACATTATTATACATTTTATAATATATACATTTTATAATATATACATTTGTGCATCGATATATAATGAATTAGGAATTAATATTTCACTATACTTTCAACCCGACATTCCTCGCCTTCTGACAATGTGATGATCCAGTCCGCCTCTTTGATCTCGAAGTCCCATGTGGGGTTGCTGCCAATGTCATCGTCGTTAATCACACAAACAGGAGAGGGCACAGAGAACATGCACCACACACAAGCAACAGGCGAGATCTCGGTGTCCGAGGTGGCCTGCAGCGCGTGCAAGGTCTCCTTGTCGCCCGCATCGGCTGTGGAGTCAAGCTTGGTGAATAAGGACAAACTGTGGCTCATGGGTTGGTTTCAGGTGGTCATTGTCATCCTGACACACCTTTCCCTTGCCCCTGCCTTTGGCGGATGGCGGATGGCGGACGCTATGATATTAGCTACGATGTCCAGCACGATTAGAAGATACACACGATTTGTGGCTATCATTTTAGCTGTGAACCATGAATTCCCACCGCATGGTCCATTGGTGAACCCCCAGAGCTTTGGTGGAATTCTTAATGACCCCCACAGGGGACCCCTGGGAGTCTGAACAATGGGACCCCGCAAAGTGCAGCAGGCATGGCCCGTTCATGTGGTAAAACATCATATTCCCAATTAGAATTGCTTGATAAATCAATAAATGTGTTGCATTAACATATTAATCCTAAGCGATATTCTATCCCCATTTCGTATCCCCACTGTATAGTCCCCATATTTTCCAAAATGTTTGTCCAATATTGTCCACTCGTTGTTGGCTAGATGCTGCATGTATGGAGTATTGACCAACAGTGGGGTCATTTTGGATTCTGTGTTTGCAAATATTCCAGCACCATGGGGCATATGGGTTGGTTCCTACTATATGTTCCCACTAGTTTTTTTTGTTGGCGAATTCATCCATAAAATATCATAAACTCATATCCAAATAATCACGAATCATCTACCCTCCAGTGAACTAACATAGCCATGGAAAATGGTCGTTTATAGATGATTTACCTAATAAAGATGGTGATTCTCGATAGCTATTTTAAAATTCAAGAAGGTGATCACCTATAAATCATCTCTAGGTCACCCTAGGCCCTATTCCAACTTGTTCACCATTTTTAGTAGGTACATCAGCTATAAATCATCAATTTTCCCATATAGTGCTCACCATTTTTTTTGTAAATCATCCTTTTTTTATCATCTATAGATAAAGCCAAATCTTCCCTACTGTGGAAGTGTAGGATTTCTTCCATAGTCCTATTCTTGGATGATAAAAAGGCTGATTTCAACAGATTTCAACCATCCAAGGTTGAAACCCTCGAAATATTTCATTCAACACAATTACAATAATTACCATTATATTTCATCAATATTCCATTCCACCATGATTGAAAGTCAAATTATGCCATGAAATTTCGTGGTATGTAAGACTATCCAATCAAGTCCCAATCCCAATAGTGGTACGCTCTGGTAAACTAGCATAGCTATGGAAAATCACCATTTTTCTTGGGAAGATATGGGAAAAAACACACTATTCTGGAGTATTTCTATGGCAATTTTCAATAGCAAACTGTTAGTTTACCAGAGGGTAACTCTGAAACCGAGCTACAGCAGCTTCTGCCGCTCGCTGCGGCTGCAACGCTCCAGCAGCCGCCACAAGGCTTGCGGCACGCGGCGTGACCCGCGGCGGAGTTTGCGTCCCAAGGCCGGCGCCTGGGATCCGGGGGGAGTGGTAGCCTGTGGTAATGGCGACGATGTGGGATTTGATCAGCTAAAATGGGTGATTTTATAGGATTTTACCAGAACAAATGATGATTTTATGGGTTTTGACCAGCAAAAATCAGGGATTTAGTGTGGAATTTAATAGGATCTAATGGAATATGATCGCGAATGGGATTTAGATATAAAGGCTAGGTATAACTTGATTGAGCCTTCACAGGCATTATAGTAACCCAATAGATAGAAATGTCATACACAACTATTGTGGCATCTGGGGGATAACAAAATTTTGGTTTGTATGCATCTCAATGGTTTTCGTCGGCTGGATATATAAATCTATGGATGCCAGAAATTAAACCAACTTGTAAATGGTGTGGCAATGCAGTTTAAATGGATGGATGTAGCCCATTTCAGACACAGGCATATAAGGATCTGAAGGCCCAACTGCTAGCCCTCCCCATCCACAGGGGTCGCCTCTTCTCTGGCTGTGTCGGCAGAATCACCTCGGCACTGCAGCGGTGTCAGGGGGCCATGAGAAGCCGACACGCGGTGCCCCAATGAAGGGAATCGTTAAGTTGGCATTTCGAGGGAATATACCAGCAAAACATTGTGATTTAATGGGATGATTTTTTTATTTATTTTATTTGTACAGCTAAGTGGAGAACTCCAATGAGTCTTGTGTTTATGGCATAGAGTAATTAAAGATATCCTGTATCCGACTAGTTCATGGGGAGGGAAAACAAACCATTCAACTGGGAGGCATCACCCCGTGTGGCCCTAGAAGGGACCAATGTGCAATGACCATCAGTCGGACCTTTAGGGCTTAGTTGGGATTAGATTTATTTTGGGATTGCTTCACCAGCACCTAAAACCACCTTTAGAAGGAACGAAGCTAAACGTGTCTTTTTTTTGCAAGCCTGTTGAAGTTTTTTGACCGCATTGAATGACCCAGACCCATCTATAAAACAATCAGCCAATTTAGCCATAGAAGGTCTTATAGGAAAATGATGTAGCATACCTCCAATGGGAGTGACGGGTACAGTATCACCAGGTTGACCCGCTCTTTCCCGCTCTTTTCGGTGAGCGAGATCCCATTGAAATCAATCCCCTGGTTGGATCGAAGTCCTCAATTCCTGTGTTATGACATTGATAAGAAAAGAAACCAATCAAGGTGATCAACCCGTTTTCCCCATAATCCATGATTAATCAGGTATACCATGGTATATAACGGTAAATAATGCACTTTCTTTGTGGTAAACGGAAACATACACACAAACAGTTTTTGTCACTAAATCCTCATGTTGGTTTTTCTGAGAATGTGGGTACCTTGAGGCATTCTTGGTTTCCCGGTCAAAAATAGAAAATTGATAATGCTGGGGTAAATCCCTATGTGTGTTTGTTAAATCCCCGTGTTTTTTGGTCTTTGTTGTTCAAATCTCAGAATTCATTGCAATAATCCAATGTTTCTTGGCAAGCCATATAATTGAAATACACATCTTGCTACCTCTACATTGGATCGCGCTGCTACTTAACCAATTGGCAAGGATTGACCAAGCGTGGTCAATCTCATAATATATCAGAAATAATTTGGTGGTATAAACCATCCAGTTTGCAGTTTCGTGTCCACCACACCACTGTTGTTCAAATGATGCATCTCCGACTCAGTCTCTGACTCTTCATCTGGGTCGATTCTGTGCCTGTCGATGCATCAAAGGTCACTTCTCAAGGGTCCATGTGGGAAAATCTATCCAAATTTTACCAGCATGTATTCTGATAAATGACCCAAACAATCCCAACCATGAAAGACAGTATATATATATATATATATATTATGATGAAATGTTAAATTCTGCCCTGATGGTAATGAATATGCCTTTTTCCTTGTTTTTCATGTCAATCCCTGTTTTCGTTGGCAAAACTCCTCTGATTCCTATTTTTGCCTCTTGATGGCCCCATACTGCCATATGATCCCATAAGTGTTGCGGAATGCGGTAGTTTGCTTGATTTGAAGTGTTTTTTTAACATCAAACCAACTGAGGATTTCCCAATTACCAACAAACACTAGCAAAAAAATAGAATTATTGCAGTTTTCTTGATCTCAACCGTTTTCGGATTGAAGAATTAAAATACAACATGCCAAAAACCCACATGAAGGAATGGGGGTGGGGAGACGTTCAACTCAAATTACAAAGAATTCAAAGCGGACCATTCAGTGGATCGATTCTTGTGCACATCTGCAGGACATCATGGTGTTCTTGTAGTTCTTTTCTACCATTTGGGAATTGAAGTTTCCTGCAATTGGTTCCTTCGTCCAATTCACTGAACTGGAAAATTCACTATGATATCGTATCATTATTTCCTTCTTTGTTGGTCAATCAGGTTGGCAAGCCATCGCAAGCCTTTTGGGTGGGATGTAACCCACTCATCTACCAGTTCCCCCCTAGGGCCCATCGAAGTGATTCCCACATGAATATGGATTTGCCTGAAAATAGGGTACCCCCAAATTCCAGTGGATTATAATCCTGTTCCCTACTAAATGGCCATATAGGGGCCCCATTTTCTGGCATGCCGATATACATTGGGACAATATGACTTTCACATTGAACTGGGTAATTTCCAAGCCAACTATGTTTGAGTACCGTAGCGATGAACCATGGAAATGGAGTCCCAAATTCTCGGGTTCTTCGACTAGCTCCGAAGGTAAGAGACAGACATTCAACTCATTGCCATTTTGTCCAATCTATCTATGACAATGACACTCATGCATTCTAACCATGTTGGCGGTTTAGTCACGATGTTTCATAGTAAAAACGTTGAGGTTGAATCGCCTTGTGTGATTTCAAGCATGTTCCATGATCGAACCATCTATTGAATGTTTAAACACGTGAACAACATATGTTTCACGATGACATTATATAAACATTCTAATGTTTAATTATGAAATCATGGGTCAACCGTCTTCTATTTATGACTAAATCAATAAAAACCACATACCCATCATTTCACAATTACATACAATTACAAGTTCATCATAGAGAATAATAATCTAGCCATGATGGTTAATCTCTTGTTTCACCCTCTTTAACAAAGCCTGCCGCTTGCTCGCGGCCACGGCCTCGCTGGAAGCTGAAGCTGCGCTTCGGAGATTTCGACATCGACCTGAGCGATGTAAACCAGCCGATGTTTGTTCACCAAAGAACTGGGTTTGTAAGTGGCTTTATGGGTCCATGAAAAAAATATTTGAGTTGATTTTATCTGTATAGGTAGTTTATAAGCGTTTATATGTATTTGTCTTGTTTTTTGAATTAGATTAGAATAGATTAGTTGTTTTTTTTCAGGCACATAACTCTGGGCGAATAAAAACGAAATCACATCTCGACGTCATTGGAATGATGGAAATGTGATTGGGGTACTATCAACATAGTCGAACTTTTTTGTTTGGTGGAAATTGTTTAAATCATCCAGAATGTCCTTTCCCTATTGGTTGATGAATAGAAGGTTTAAAGTGGCAAACCCAAAAACAAACCTACCATTTGGGGATGGTCTATTCAACCCATTTGTGGTGATTTTGGGCATGGGGATGTTGTATTATTGGGTTTAACATATCAACCATGTTTCACCACCCTTCACCAATAGATAAGGTATGATAAGTGGCATAGATAGCTGTTATTGTAATCCTCCCGAAGGATCCCAAAGCTGGTTTGTACTATGGTAATGCCAATAAGCCATCTGGAATTTTGGTTTATCCGCCGACCCTGGCCGAAGCAAGGGGGAGCGCTAGGGAATAAGAGTTTGCAGTTTGCCACCCAAACAACAACAACAACAACAACAACAACAACAACAAAACCAGATGCAAAGAGCAGGGACAAGCAAGGATAAATTGCTTTTTTTCTAGGGTTTCACAAGGGACGTGAAACAGTTTTCCCGTTTCAAAGGCTTTCCAAAAGGATGTAAAGCACAGGCAAAGCCGCTAGCTTGGCTCCAGTTGCGCTGGAAGTCGATGGACACACTTTTTCCTGTCTGCGAGATATGCTTTTGGTATGTAATTTTGGAAGTGTTTCGTGACTTTTTTCACGTGATTCAGAAAGGACGGTAGGCACTTTTTTCCCTGTGATTTTTGGCATCTCCGTCCTTCACTGCCAATGCCATGGTGTTTTCCTATGTTTTCCTTCTGGGGGGCTAGCGTTGTGGAGGGTCCCAAGCAAGAGCAGCAGCAGCAAGTCTAGCCAAATTGATACTATTGAATGCTCACCTGCAGACCTTGACGCCAAGGAGACTCACTCAACTGTACATTCAAGCTCCAGGAAATTCAAACTAAATCTGACATCCTCTAGACCCTCGGGATTCACCAGCTCCGCCTCCAACCGATCTATGCCCCAGTCATCTTTGGTGACTGGGATGGTGGCCAAAAAGCATCGGATGGATCCCACATGAGTGTGGTAAACATTGGGATCCACCCAACAATCAACCAACATGTTCCTTTCAATCTATAGCTATATCATCCTATATCATCATTCCATATCATTACAGTCTTCCTATTTCAAAATTTCAGGGCTGGTTTACTGGCTTTAGTGAACCCAATGACATATATCTTTCCATATGTTCTGGCAAACTTGGAGGGTTTTGTCAACTTCTTGGATCCCAACATGGCTGATATCTGAGGCATCGGCTCCACCAAGGTGAACTGTAGGGGTCATCAGAACCCGTTCCCCCCTCCAAACCCTCCTGCCACGGCCACGGGGGTTGAATTTCTCCGCCATTTTTTTCAATTCGGTAGGAAATCCTGTAACAATGGATTGGTTAATGGGAAAATTTACAGGAAACCATGGGTTTTCCCATCAAATACAGGGGAAAACCTGTAAATGTTCCCTTAAACCAATCCAGTGACTGTGGGAACAATCCTGAAAAGATCTGAAAATGCCTAGTGGTTGGCCATGTAAAGCCAGTTTCATCGTATCCCAAACAATCAACCGAGGCATAGCGGCGACACAAATCACGAAAAGGACACACCACCCTCGAGTTCAATTTTTTGGACATCCTGCCAGGATCTACTTAGGCAAAAACGCCGAATTATAAGTATCCATAGGTCATTGGATAGATCTATATAGGTCTAAATATATGGATCTATATCATATAGATTTGTATATGTAATATAATATACAGTATTATATGTGTATAATCTATCCACATGTGTATAATCTATCCACATGTGAAACGTTTGTGGATGCTTGTCATCAAGTCCCAGTTGTCCACTCCTCCATGCCCGCGCCCGCGGATCTGGCAGTGGTGGCGCACCTGGAGCGCTGGAGTATCAAAAGCTGGAGATGCTGCGTCTATGATTTCGAGTTGTACTCACTGACCTTTCACCTGACTCAGAAACTTCCTAGGTCCCAAGCTACGGAAGAGTCTAAACACGTCTAAACCGTGTACCCTTGTTTTCGCAGCCAATGTTTTATTGTGGAAGAGTCTCCATGGGACATGAATGAACAAGACGAAGCAATTACATGCAATCACCAATGTTTTCTGGGCTACAGATTTGATCCACATCTTGGGCTCAAAAGTACATCATACCTCCCCAAAAACAGATGGTTGTATGGATCATACCCTCTGGTAAACAGCCACATAACTATGGAAAATCACCATTCTTAATGGGAAAATCCACGATTTCGACTAGGCCATTTTCAATAGCAAACTGTTAGTTTACCAGAGGGTATGGCCCATTTATAGATTATTTACCTACCTGGACCTTCCAAAGTACAGAAAATTCTGTACGATTGGGATTTCTGCACTTTTGGGCCGATTGAAACGTTTGATCTTAAATGTAAACGTTTTCAANCACGAGTGGTTGAATTTTTTTGCCGCAATAGGCCCCTGACAATCCAGCCATTTGAATTGCTGGTGATAATACCCGTGCGTCCCAATTTTTTCAGAGTTTTTGTTGGTGATTAATTGGAGCCACCAAAGGTTCAAGGCCTGAAACATGTAGGAATATTTAGTTTATGTGGAAATCGCTAGTTTGAAGCATGCATGCTTTTCAGAAATAATTTTGATTATCAAAGTCAAAGTCTTCGACGCTAAACTACGCTAAACGGTGTATCATAAACGCAGCAGTTAAGAAATTCCGATTTGCGCATTCTTGCGGATATTTGTGTATTTTTGCGGGAAATTTGCGTACTTTTTGCGGGACATTTTTTGGCATTTTTGTGCAAATCGGAACGATTTTGGAATTTCCTAGGCCGTTTCTTGCGCAAAACATGGGCCTTCTGTATTTTCTTGTAAATTCAGCAAAAATACACTTTGTTTTAACTTCTATAGCGGTCTGGTGTATCCCATCCAGCAAAGCTTGCGCTTAGCGTGGCACCAAAGCNCAACAGATGGAGTCATTTGGTTGCCTTTAGTTAAGCAGGCCCATTTTGTTTATCAACATTATGTCAACATGCCGAAACTCCCATCTAGCATGCCCAGATACGTCAAGTCAGCTTCATTCTTGGAATTTCATGTTGTGCAAGGTGTTTCTGAACGATTGGTCCAATTTGAACTNGAAACTCCCATCTAGCATGCCCAGATACGTCAAGTCAGCTTCATTCTTGGAATTTCATGTTGTGCAAGGTGTTTCTGAACGATTGGTCCAATTTGAACTGGCATTTGCGGCTTTTTGCGGGCATTTGTGGCCAAAAACCCAAAAGTATAGAATTTTTTAAACTTTGGAAGGTCTAGGTACTAAAATAGTGATTTTCAATAGCTATGTTAAATTTCCAGAGGGTATATCCTTAACAAACAACTCGTCGTGGGTTGGTAACCTAGCACTGTGCTGTCCGACATCAAAGTGGTTCGGGAGCTCGGGAAGGACAGTGACGGCAAAGACCTGAGGATCGTCGTGGAGGACGTGTTGCTTGTGGCGTAACAAGGCGAGGAGATTATGGCCGACTTGGTATGGTAAACTAACACAACTATGGGAAAACACTAAATTTTAATAAATGATCTATAAATGGTCCATTTTCCGTAGCTATGTTAGTTTACTGGAGGGTAAAATGATGAGGATATATATGGTTTTGTCTGAAAATAGGGGACCCCAATATCCAGTGATTAATCACTAGCAGCCACTAGCATCCCTATCAAAATGGCAATTCTGGGGTATACACCATTTTCAGACATACCCATAATGGTTGGGTGTGATTTGGTATATGTTGCAAAACTTGAGATGATTTGGGAGTGTCTGAAAATGAAGGATGAATATGCCCCCAAGGTACGGCTACTTAGGAATCGTGACGATCGACCAATGCAATGGGGTACCATATTTCTCGAACAAACCCAAATGGGCAGTGACTGGGGATCATCATGCCATCTGTTGGATGGAAAATAACACATAGTTGGTGCGTGAAGTATTGCAACCACCCACCCAACAAAAAAGAAGTTTGGTATAATTCTACTTCTATAAATCAGGATTTTCCATTGCAGCATTTGATTACCGGAAGGGAACTTAGTTTAGCAAGGATGACTGCATAAATCCTGCTGGGGAACGCAGAGTTTGGTTACAATGCCGCTGATGAGCATCCAAGTATCCCTGTCGCTTCCTGTCACACCATCGAATATGCAAAACATGAAAAAGTGCTTTTCGAATGATAATTGGTAGCGATTTATCATGTTGTATGCCATGAATTTGCCACTCGAATATGGGCAGTGATCCAAGAAACTGCAGAGCCAAGAAACATGTGGATTTAAGGAAGAAAATGGGGATCCAGGATAGATTGGGAATTCAAGAAAGAGACTCTGGGGACTTAGCAAAGAAAAATGGGAGATACAACCTACAACTTCTTGGGATATTCATGGTTAAGAATCAAACACAAACACAAAAGTGTCTGCGTAGATGTTTACAACAAGCTAGCAACAATATCAAACATACGTATGTGATACCATCAGGATCAATCAGGAATATAGTGTATGAGGATGTGATACAATCAGGAAACAACGCCATTCTATACAAAAGTAGTCAACCAGCAATCGGGGACTCAATTCCTGTCTACGTAGGATGCACATCCATCAAACTCAGGGGCTGGGTCAGGGGCCCAAGATTTGGCTGTTCTCAAAGCCCAAGAATGTGGGAAAACCCATGGTTTAACAAAGCATCCCCCAAATATACGAAAATTACCAATTTTATCGGTGGTCTAAGAACCATCCCCAGTCATGGTAGGTTTATGGCAGCCAGGGTTTCCCACATGTCAGATCTCTTCTGTACCTATTCTGTAGCTATAGCTCCACCACCACCAGATACCCTGAAGCAGCTGCAGGCCGGCGGCGAAGTTCATGGTGGAATGACAACAAGGCGAGGACCGCCTCCAAGTTCAACCAGTAGGGCAGGACCCAATGTCGCGACTGGAGCCCAAAATTCGGCACGGAAAAGGGCCATTCACAATTTCACAACCTGAAATACGCCCATTTTGGGGTGGGCAAAATCCCTGACCACAAAGAATCGGAGTTTTGGAATGAAACTTCATCTGCATGAGAATTGCAGCAAAAGCTCTTAGTTGGCAAGGCCCCTTGCTGGATCGAAGGGTATATATATATACACACTGTCTGTATGTTATGTGTATATTATATAATTATACTGTACCACATCATATTTCATGACAATCCTTGTATAGCTGCATAGTCATTCTTGCTGATACAGAACCACATTGTTTCGTCATTCATACTCATAAGATATCATAAGTTTTCATAAGTTTCTAGGGCCTGACATATTCCAGATAATCAAATACCATCTTGAATTTGAGATGACAATGTCAAACCCCCGTAATGAATTCAGACAATCCCTAGCATAGCCTAGCCCTATAATCATCAACCAACAGGCGCTTCGAAAACTGCTCAGATGGATTACTTCACCATTTGCAGCCAAGACGCAGACCAGCAACAAATGGGGGGTTCTGAAAATGGGGATCCCCAAGTCACCATGGGTTTCAATACTAAAATGGTATATAATTTTGGAATATTTTGGATGATTGGGGGGGCACCCCCATGACTTTGGAAACCTCCAGATGCAAACCCCAACAGCTTTTCTTTTTCTGTCCTGTCTCCACGACAAGAAATCACGTCACGCACTCGCGAGGTTGGCACGTCGCCAGTGATTTTGGATGGACCACGGGGAGCTCAGGGTGAAGGTCCGATACAATCTTAGTGATCGTACATCCCGGTTTCGGTTGACATGGCTCAGTTCATTCTTATTTGAAATATTGAAACACACAATACCAAGCAAATGAGCAATTTTTGTTGGGTTTTTCACGATTCATTGTGGTTTACCATCTCAGAACCTATCATGACTCCACCTGGATCTGGAAAGATCGCAGGACATCAAGGAAATCCTGCCAAATAGGGATTGGAAAATGAGTTTCCACGAAACATGGATGATTTTCAGGGTCAAACTGTTAATTTACCAGAGGTTATAAAAATAATATGTTGGACATGGCCTCCGACCACTACCAGTGACCACTGGAACATACTGGAACTATGGATCATCTCTTTAAGTAGAGGTTTCCTATCAATTTTCACTATCAACTTTTAGATCTTTTATTTTTTTGGTGGGTTGTGGCCATGTGCCAACAAAATAGAATCTGACTTTTTGATTTGGATTGTAATTACCTTGCTTCTGCTTCCACAACAGCTTGGTTGTGTGAAGCCGATTTTGTAAAATACAATTCCCAAAGGCGTTAAAGTACTTACAATCAAATCCAATTCTCAAATAAATCCCGTTGATCGCAATATTTTTTGTATGGACACATTTGGGTAAATACATCATACATGGAACATATTTATTGATATGCACCAATATCAATTATCAATTGACATTGCTACCAAGATTAGTCTCTATATTAGTCTATATTGTTATGCGTATATAGAATATAATTATATGACATATATCCAACACAAAATGCATGTATGACATATATATATATATATGTATATGTATACACATAAAAAGTGATACACAAAATCTATAGTATAACATGTATTATACAAATATATACAACATGATGTATGAAGAAGTGTAATGTTATATATATATATACATTATCATCTGTGGTGATGTCCTTCAACTGTGCTCCATGGCCATGGCCCCTCCAGGTTTGGAGTTCCGATGTTCCGCGCGAGTTCGCTGAAGCTTTGCCTGAGCTGACTGCGCTGGCCTAATGTACAGTCGGTGCACCCGGAAATGCCCTGAGTATGATCACCCCCAAAAAGATAGCACAGTAAAATATGTAAAATCCAAACAAAATAGGGACTAAAAGTATGTGTGTTCTTTTTTAGGTCCCAAGAAATGGTAAATGTAGCCAATACAAATGAGGATACAAACGGACACAATGGAGATGTAATGGGATGTAGCCATTCCAAAAAGACTGAACACGTGTTTCCAGAAGCTTATAGATGATACTTAACACATCTTTCCAGGTTTCCCACTTTTCTACTTTGGGATTGCTATGGTTCCTACATAACCAAGCTTAATCAATTGCAGTGTGTCGGTGTGTCAAGCCATGACCTACCAGTAATTGGGCGATGATGAACCAGGGAAACACATATGGATTGAGGTTGCAGCATTGTACAAGACTAAAACTTCCAATATATCATGTGTATGTATATATATATATGTATATATGTATATATGTATATATGTATATTATATATGTATATATGTATATATGTATATATGTATATATGTTGATATATCTATATGTATATATGTATATATGTATATATGTATATATGTATATATGTATATATGTATATATGTATATATGTATATATGTATATATGTATGTATGTATGTATGTATGTACGTACGTACGTACGTACGTACGTACGTACGTATGTATGTATATATGTTTATATGTATATATGTATATATGTTTGTATGTATATTTACATATGATTATATGATTATATATGTATATATGATTATATGACTACATGTATATATATATATATAATTGTATATATATCTATGTATATATGTATATATGTATATTTACACATGATTATATGATTTTATATGTATATATGATTATATGACTACATGTATATATATATATATATGTATATATGTATATGCACATGTGTATATTGGTATGTATTATGTGAACATACATACAAGTAGTATATGTGTACATGTATACAATAGATATGTAATGTATGTACGCACATGTGTAACGGCCTCAAATTCAGCCCAAACAACACCTTTTACTTCAAGTATATCATTATCCTGAAGACTTTCTGCATTGGATCTTGCAAATGTTGGGATCACCTGATCGCATGCTGCTTTGACCAAACATTGAAAGCATGGCTGATGGATGCACCCCCCACCGAAGCGGCAATTAAGATATGGACGATTCTATCGGTACATTCAGTCCACAGCGCGTGTACACGTCATGGGGACGAGATTCGCTGGTGGTGACATCTATGTTTCACTGGTCTTCATTTGAGTAGGCAACACAATTCAAATGGAAACGGCACCAATCTCTGAAAACCGGTCTTCTTCGATTTTGCATTGCAAGTTGATTTACCTACCGTGATTGCGTTTAATTATGTATCGCCATTTTTGTTTCTTAGACACTTAGTTTTTGTATGTTCGTGGTTCCCCGACCATTCACCAGTCGAATGAGCCAGTTCTAAGCGCAGCGAAAATCATTCTGGAGAAGATAGACCATATTTCCATATTATTCCATATTCCATCTATTTCAGGATGGCTTCATTACATACTGTAAATATATCATGTGATTACATGTATATTCACAAATATCATAAATACTATATAATATACTGTATCTGATATCACATTCATATTTCAAGCCACCAGCGCTGAGGCAAAACGCCTGGACGTTGGGCAGTTGGGCACAGCAAAGCTCCACAAGTGGATCCATGTTGCGGAGCAAACACTTGGTGCTGCAGTTGTCGGTGGTTAGGAAGGAGCCAAGGAGCTAGAGAATCCATACCCCCAAGAATGGGAAGCCAGTTGGAGCGGCGAGTTGTGAATTTTCCAAAACCACATTTTGCCGTTAACCAACCTGTCGTTGACACCTCAAGATCAGGGTCAAACAGTGTATATTAGTGTATATTCTGGAGATTCCTGGATACTGGAGTCTCAACTTGCAGATTCCCCCCCCGTAAGATATCAAAAATGTAGTACCATGTAGTACCCTTATGAACATCCCCTGAGCAAACGGTCGATATACTGTGATCTGTGGTGAAATGTTCACCAATGTGTTTTCTTGAAATTGTTTGTATGAGCAAAATTAAATCATGTTTAATCTAAAGTTGGTAATTGCATTCAGTTATCTCTTGATGTAATCCCATTATTTCCCATTATAAGCCCGTCATATTCGCATAATATTCGCATAAACACCTTGGGCCCATCATCAGTGGCCATTGGGGCCCCAGGCAAACCCATATCAGATTGAGTTGGCTATACATTCTATTGTAAAACAACCAAGCAACTTTAACCCCATAATATCATTATATCAACTATACCCTCTGGTTATGCAACATAGCCATGGAGAATCCACCATTTATAGATGATTTTCCCATCTAGAAACCTTCATTTATAGGGGATTTTCCATGGCTATGTTAAATAACCAGAGGGTATCCTCATTTTGTTTTGGTTAAACAATGGCTGACGTTGGTGCCCACACAGTTCTTCCAACTCCAAAGTTTTTGCCCACGGCCCTAAATAAATTGAGCCGCCGCCCGGCAGTGACATTGGGATGTCGCGATCGATTGCAATAAAGGTGCAGTGAATGTCAAGAACAAATGCGACATGTACAGTATTATGTATAAAATGGTGTATATATAATATATATATATATATACATGTATATGATAATATTCTATACATACATTCTTCATGGATATGTGCGTATACATATATATATATATACATATATATATATATATGTATATATATATATGCATGTATATATATATATATGCATTGACCCAGTATATCCTCTACACATCATTGTGTCATAATGTTTCATATCTATCTTGCATGGATACCCTTAGATCACCTGCAAGAGTATCATGTGAGTTCATGTGAGTAGGGTGTATTTATGCATTCATTGCAGAATCTAAATCCATTAGTAAAACTCTGGTTTGCGGTTTTAACTCGTCCCAAAAATATTAGTCATTTTGACCAATCATCCGTTTTGTCTGGTTCATCCAACTGTATAGGGACTTGAATTCCACTTCTGAGTAGGCCAGGACGATCCGCCATTCAGTGGGCCAAAGAAATCCATGGATTGCTTGGAGACCAAGCGTTGTTTTTGTCTATTTGTGTTTATTTAAACATTTTACAGCTATATTTCCCATTCACCCCTGAATCGGCATCATTCGCCCTCGATAGATTTGGATTGTTGAATTCAGCACCTGTCGCTTTCAGAGGCTATCACCCTTGAATCAGCTTCATGGATTTCACCATATTCTGAGTTGAATTGGTTTTATCCAGAGGTGATCTTTGAGTTATATTGGTTCTGAATTAAAATCGGTGAAACCTAAGATGGCATCATGGTATCTTTGTCACTGCGGCGATTCGTGCAGCGACAATTGGACGCATGGAAAGCATGGATAGCGTTGAAACCTCAGATGGCATCAGTATCTGAGATGTTGGTGATGTGTGTGAAAACTTGGTATACCCTTAACATCCCTTGACGTGGCTTAATTGATTCACATGGCATTGGTTTTTGAAAGACATGATGGTTGACACATTAGCCATCAAATTACTTGTTACACCCCTTGAAATCAATGATGGAACCCATATTCCTGGCGAAAAAAGAGTGCATTTCCAGCTTGATCTTCCACGGAAGTTTTGGGGCTCCATGGTAGTTTTGAGGAAGCAATCTGTCTCTTGTTTTCTGATGAACTGCAACCAGTTTGGGTTGCCCCCCAAGCAGCCTGGTTAAGTTCTCCTCGATGAGTACACAAGTCAACTCTTCAGTATACATGTTTCAAATCATTCCTACAATATGAATGGTGCCCACAAGTTATAAGTTGGTTCATTAAAAAAAACAACAACCATAATGACATCCAATAACAACAATATATCTGCCATAAACGACCTTCCAGGTGCAATTCGCTCAGCGATAGATTCACCATTCAGCAAGGGGTTCGAACTTCAATGGGACTGGCTCCAATTCTATATGATCTTATACCATATCAATGGTTAAAGACACAGAACGACCGATGTTGTAAGTCCAGAATGGTTTATGTTTGGAGTCCTGAAAACGCTATCCATATGCCCTGAAACGTGGCAGGGATGCTGGAGAAACTTGAGAACTGGGAGAATGACAGCATGTCATGAGGTGATGATATGTCAATGTCCAATGAAGTCATGGAAAAAAAACACTCTCCATAACGATTCCCATTGACGGGTCATAGACAGTTGTACAGTTGTAGAGTCACCAGCAGGTATCGGGTTGCGACAGATGAAAGTTGTAACTGATCAACAGTGGTATCTTCCACGGCAAAATTCGAGACTCGTTTAAAAAAAAACATCCTTGAAGTTCCATGTCACAATGTGAACCTTCTGGGGTTAGTTGGTATACCATGGTCAATTTTCTGCTGCCAAGGCACGAGGAAGGAAAACAATAAATTCGCTCACTAGCAAGTTCTCAGGTGTGGTGTGATACCCCCCTGGACAAGTGCCCGTTTGG
>BGPT01001275.1:140843-170013 GCA_003297045.1 Symbiodinium sp. clade C Y103
AAAACGCGGGTGAAACGGAAAAGGGATAATCTCTCAGGCAAGTAGATGGCAATAGCGAATAATATCGATGGCCACTGTCTGGACAGGGCATGAAAAGGGGCTAAAAGGCT
Source organism: Symbiodinium sp. clade C Y103 (assembly GCA_003297045.1). Taxonomy (NCBI): domain Eukaryota; class Dinophyceae; order Suessiales; family Symbiodiniaceae; genus Cladocopium; species Cladocopium sp. clade C. Next base: position 140,954 of record BGPT01001275.1, read on the forward strand.
CGATTTCTGGCATCGAACAAGATTTGCTGCTGCTGCTCATGCGCATTGGTGTACGGTGTCTGGTGATTTTTGGTCCAACACAATCCNGGGCTAAAAGGCTCGATTTCTGGCATCGAACAAGATTTGCTGCTGCTGCTCATGCGCATTGGTGTACGGTGTCTGGTGATTTTTGGTCCAACACAATCCTAAAGAAGTCATCAGCCAATTTTTTCTAGGCCGCCCAGGTCTTCTGAAAATTGGGGTGTATGGGGTGGCACTGTCCCTTCTAAAACTAACTTGTCTCATCGGGTCAGCATTTTCAGCCCTCAGAATGTGTCCAGTCAACTTAATTCTTTTTTCATGTAAGCATTTTTGAATACACCACGTCAGTTTGGGTGTGGGGTTATGTCTTGATGCTGCGGCTTCATTGGCCCTGCGGTAAACTTCAGCATTCGTATTTCTTCGGTCTATGAAAGCGCTGTTCATCCCAAGGATTTTTCTTAGTCCCCGTAGTTGGAAACTTTCAAGGCGAGNGTAAACTTCAGCATTCGTATTTCTTCGGTCTATGAAAGCGCTGTTCATCCCAAGGATTTTTCTTAGTCCCCGTAGTTGGAAACTTTCAAGGCGAGAGAGCAATGAGTTTGTCAGCTCTACATTATATACATACATTACGTTACATTACCGCCTTTCCTTACACTACATTCCTTTACACTACATTCACTATATACAGACAAGTGTAAATTATATATAAAATGAAAAAGCCATTATATATATAACAGTATATCACTTTATATAACTATCTACCATCGTATGTGGCAATGGAAAATATCCCACTCGATATCAGTTGATGACCACTGAGTCTGGGGCCACAATGCACGAGGCCAATGATCCTTGACCATCCCTGGAAGCTTCTGGCGTTACCCGGAAAGGGTGCCATTTTAAGTATATGTATAGAATTGTATACATATAATATGTATATATATATATATTAGTATGTTTCAGTGGGGAATATGATGTTTTAGTTTTAGTAATAGTTTTGTGGGGGGGTTCTGATTATATTATGTTGAACCTTTGAATTTTTGGAGTAGGTCTAGTTTGGAACAATCCCATCCCATGTTGCTGCCCGAAGGGTCCCAAGTCCAATCCCAAGCAAAGATCAGAATGTTTTGCAGCGGCAGTGCGAGCCTATCTTCAATGGTCAAGTAGTAGTGAACCCAGGCTCCAATAGCACCTACTCAACTGTTGTCATCTCTGCAGGTTGTACAATGACTCTCTTCTGAAGCTTCTGATTCAGAGGCAGCAAGAGAGAAGAATGGAGAAGAATGCATTCAAATCTGTGCCGAGAATGCCATTCCAGCCTAGTATCAGAAGGAGTGTCCAGTATTTCACCAGGCAGATGGACATCTGAGCCCGCTCACCACCTTGGCCCCGCGTATCATTGTGAGAACGAAGAGTAAAGAAGCAAAGTGAATGGCAAAATTTGTGTTGCCCCACAGCAATGCTCGAAGCACTGTTTCTCTGCTCTGCAAAGGTTCGGGATGTCTCCAATTTTCTTCGGAAAGCGGCTAGATTCATAAGGAGGCTCAAAGGTCACGTCGGCACCATAGAAATGGTAGCGCAGGTAGTCCTTTGAAGGCAGAAAATGGCCATTGGGCCAGGGGGGTTCTCGGCTCTTCCTGGCCTCCGTTGCTTTGGTGAAGGAGTAGAAATGGAGCGGGAAAGTCACATACAAAGCCTGCGTTGACCGCCAAAGATTGTCCATGGAGAGGAAAATGACCTGACGAATGGGCACAGTAAAGGGAGATCTGCACAAATGTCGTACGCGGACCATGCGGCTATTGATCACAACCCTGGTAATTGCATTCTTTGTTCATGTCGACAAAATGAGTGTCATGCATGTTCATCCTCATGTTTGTGGTCTCCATAGGTGTTGACCCATCTCCGCAAGTGAAGTCTCAGTGATTTTGTAGCTGCCACTTTTGGTAAACCCAAGCCTCATTGGTCTCCATGCTCGCTTGCAAGGTGCTTCTCATCGACGCAGCGATGATCATACCCCAATTAAGGACCTGTTGCAGGGTTGACCCCAAAGACCCATGGTTGACCCGAAGGATGTGGTTTTTGTCAAGTCGCTTATGGATGACATGAAAAATACATTCACATTGCTTGAGCTTCGAAAAGCTTCCAACCTGTAGGACTACGATGAAAAGGAACATTCCCCAGCAGTTGAAGTGATAGGTCTGGTCCGCAAAAACGTTCCAGTAGTTGAATCCTCAGCCAGCAGTTTTTGTCAAAAAGCTCTCCAGGGATGCCTTGATTTTTCCAAAATGAAGCTCATGGTGAAGCACTGTTCAGTCACTGTTAAGCATGTTCATTCAGAATTATAGAATAAATAGTCCGATAAATTAGTCCATACTAGTCCCATAGAGGATTGTCTGAAACTAGGGTATCTCCAAACTTGAGGGTTTATCACCGTTTTCCCTATCAAACCTCCAGACACGTCCAAACAGGTATCCCATATGCTATCCCCATTTCCAGCCCTGGATTGAGAGATTCATCCTGAGCTGCTGGCCAAGCCAAAAGGCGGGAAGCCATGCCCATACCTTCGAGATCCCACCGGTGACGGCTGGTGCAGGTAAACTCCAAACATCTCCAAACTCGAAAGCCCAGCAAGTTGAAATGGTCAAGTTTGGAACGAAGGTCTAACTGCACAAGGGCGACAAATTCGAAAGCTCTTGACCAGCCAAGCCCAGGTACCCAGTGTGATGTCTGATGCATACCTCGGCTTCGCCCAGCTTGTATCAAAAAACGGATCTAGATAATCCACCAGTTCATGGTTCAGCCTAGCAGAGCAATCAATGGGGGTTGTGAAGCCTATGTTTGGACCTACAGAAACAACCACAACCAACTGCTCCGAACTGAACTGCGATCCAAGAAGCGGATCAATAGCCTGCAAACGCGCGGAAGATGCAAGGCAGGGGTGAAATGATCGGGATCACCCATGAAGCGATTTTTTTCTTCAAGTCTGGAGCTGAAACAAATGACTTCACTTTCAAGGCTATTGTCAGCCTTTGAGTGGTGGTTGTGTTGTTGTGCCCATTTAGTGTACGGAACACTGATTAAGCATTTTTGGGGGATTTACGATGCCTTGCCCTTGGTCTATGGCGTTTGATCGCAGTGTGAAAAGCATCCTAATCATACAGTTGGAAAGTAAACGCATTCGATGACCATGACTTTTTCCGCGGCAAGAAAAACTCTGCGAATTACGCTAATTAGAAAGCCGTCTTCCTAGTTGGAATTGTTCTTTCGTAAAGCACTGCACTACCCCCAGAATTCCAGCCGCGCCTGGCCCAATGCCTCATCTCGTTGGGAACGGAGAAGCAGGAGCACAGGCCGCAGGCAGTGACTGCCTGTGCTGAGTGGCAATATCAATTGTGACAATTCTGACAGTTGTAAGGAGTTTGAACTTTGCTTCTAACAATTTGCTCAGCATCATCCGTCAATTTTAGAGATATAACATAGGTTCTAAGGAGATACTACTACCCACTTATTGACCATCTACGAATTGACAGCCAGTACAGCTTCAAAAGGGTCGCATAGACCATGAACTGGTGGATCTTGACGGTTTCAACAAACTGATACTAGTACTGGTAATGAAAAGGTGAATCACCCATCCGAAACTAGAAAGGCGCTATCATATCTCGCATAAAAATTGGCACCTTGAAGATCTCGGTCACCAACAACAGCAGCAACAAGCAAACGGAGAGGCCTCCACGGCAACCGTCTGGAGGGGTGTTGGATGTGCAGAAACTGGACATGGCGGACATGGATAATTTGGAAATTTCGAGGCCATATTTGAAGTGTTGGGACTACCCACACAGAAGAATTCATATCCACCTGTCAATCTTGGGGGTGGAAGCATCCAAACTCTGCATTGCTACCTCGATCCCCGTCCCTGCTGTGCCCCAATCTCTGCCTGCCAACCAGATTGCAAATTCCACGCCCATAGTGACCTCAGACTCAACATCAGCCCGGTTTCTATGGTATCCAACCACCTGTGCCACAACATCCCAGCTGATTCCGCTCTAGTTCGTATCAGTGCTCTTGTTCCAGTTCAAACTCTTTGCAGCATCAGCCAACATCCCACAGCCAGGCAGCGTAGATCTTGATCAGACTGGGCTTGTTTCCAAAGTAACCACCTCAAAGGCAACAAGACAGGGAGGAAACCAGGTTCGATGAAATAAGTGTAGTATATTGTAGTATGTCGTTTGGGTCCAAATCTATAACACTCAAAACACTGATGTTGGTCAGGTTCTGTATTCAGATGTACAGTGGGGGTAAAGACTGTATCCAAGTTTGACCCAATCTTTTGGGAATCACATACCTGGGTACCACCTTTCATCATCCAAGATCTGATACTAAGTCACTGAGTCACGTAAATACCGAGCCAAGTTGCTTCCCACAATCTCCACACAATCTTTGAAGAGGTCCACGAGCGGCACCAAGATGCGACTGTTCAGCGAGAACAAAATGGGGTTTTGCGCTGAAAAAAACAATGCCGCCGTTACCAGCTGAATATTTGGCTGCAGCCAGCGCTTTAAAAATGCGCCGAGAATCTCTACGGTGTTCTTGTGCAGGACCCCCATCTCCACGACCACCATGCCCTGAGAGATGTTGCCAACCAAAATACCTCAGAACCGCTGGATGGAAACCACTGTGGAAATGCACGGGAGTTGCAAGGCTCAGATCTCTGGGCTGCGAGCAGAGCCATACCACAAAGAAAATGAAGAAAATAAAGCTGAGCCAAAGCATAAAGCCCTCAGGGTGGAGGAATACTCACATGACAATCCCAAATTGGGAGAAAAAGCAACCTTAGACTGCTGGATCTCAAAAAGTGCATTGAAAAACAGTTCTCCAGCAACACGCCTGTCGCCTTCCGAAGAAAGACTGCAGCCAAAACAGGACCTCAGATTTTGTGAGTTGACATTTACAACCAAAAGTAAATGTCCAGACATGCTCCTGTGCTTAGACCCAATGTTTCACAGATGAACCCACCTTTGAAAAATTCAATCAAATGCTTGTTTTTTGGTGTCCCAAAAAAACAGCTGCTTCATACCCCATATATCATACACATTAAATCCTGATTGAATCGAATCCCTATTAAATCATCACTGAATCATCAATTAAATCCAATCCCCATCCTGAAAGTTTCACTGCCACGCTGCGTGGCCCTCGGCCATGCGCTGCATGGACGCCAGAGCTTCAGTGCCGCTGCGCGACATGCCATAGGACAAACGCCTACGGAGAAGCAACGTGGCGCCCCACTCTTGGGGGGGGGGGGGGGCCAACCATGAGATTTCTTCGTGTGATCTGCTCTTGAGATGCACATTCTATGCCTAGAAATACACCTATGAAACAAAGATACAAAAAAATACATCACAATCGTACTACGTCGTACTATATCATATATCTACAAGATATATAGATGTCTAATGTCTAGGGGTAGATTGCAGACGGATTCTTCTTGGTGCCGGATCTTCTTCCCAACCCCCAGCTGTCCGCCTGTTGATAAACTGTGAATGTTGACCTCTGAGGACTTGATTCACGCTGCTAGCGATGTGCTCCACCTGGCTGTGTTTTTTGTTTTTGTTTTGAGGCCCCGGGAATCCAAGAATGTGGCCATTTTTTCTAGTGAACCACCCCTTCGTGGGTTTCGGAAGAAACAAAAACGGGAAGAGCCAGAGAAATCTCGCTTTTGGTACTGTTCAGCAGTGTGTCTGCTAGTGTGATTCAAAGTAAGGAACGTTCGAGTCAAGTTGAAAATTCACAAATTAATCCCTGTCAAATGCTGGGTTGAAGAACGTGACTACAAGAAACCACTCTTGATGTCAGGTGCCTCATCCCCACCAGCACTTGCCTTGCATGTCTCGGGAAAAGATCGGCGCTCAACCAAATGCTCCCTCCTGGCCACAGACTTTGGCTGGAAATGGTGAAATGTTTCGACATTTGAAAACACCTCAATGTCCACAAATGCTCAAACACCTTTTTGGCAAAAACTCAAAAGGCATGCTGCTTCATCAAGGTTCTTCAAAGAGTCCTGGCCTTTTCCTATCTGCTTCCCTGACTCGCTTTCGCTCGAAGTGCCACAATGAGGTATCATCCTGCCATGAATCACCAAGTTTCACATCACAGTTGTCAATCATTTGGGACGTAGAAAGATTAGAAAGCACACCTCACGCATCAGCAGACGAGTGCTATTGGTATCCCAAGCACTGACGCCTGGTGCCAGCGGTAGATTCTATCAATCGGGGCTTGGTCAAAACTTAATGCCCCAGAATAAGATGGTCTACCAAGAAGGATTGCCAAAAATCTGTGATTCCCCAGGGTCTTGCATTTTGACCGCCATCGTAAGTTCTTTGCCATTTGACCTAGTGAAATGTGCGTTCTCGCTGCAAACACAGAGTATCATTAACAATCATTTGCAGAAGGACTGAGTCAAGTGCCACCACAACAGTTCTGAATCATGCTGTGAAAGCGGAAGAACTGAGCATTGTTGCCTGAGATGCCGCAGTGCAATGGAGTTGAGATATCTTGGTGACTCAAAATAAACTCAGTGGACATCTCAAGATCCCCAGCAACCAGCCAGGGTGCCATCGAGGTAGTCCAATTCTTCTGCCAGCTCGTGGAAATAGAGCGGGCATTGCGCCAGGCCCACCTGGTGAAACCGTGGCTGGAGAAGGTGGGGCTGTCCGGACTTGGTTTGGGAAAGTCGGCGATCTTCCAACCAGAGACTACTTTCGACTCCGCCTCCTCATCCAATTCACCGGAGCGATCGAAGAAGAGCGGAATCGTCGTATGGAAAAAGTCCGGTTGGTACTGATGATACGGATCGCAAATGCCTCATTCCGCACAAGTTGAATCAGTATAGCGGGGAAGGGAAACTGCACCGAAGATGAAGAAAAATTCGCCAAGTTCAACCCGAGGGTCTGAAGAGATAAGGGGAGTAGTCTCGGTCGTCTTGGTAGAGATTCCTTAGAAAGAAGAGTTGGAAACAAGATTAAGCAGCCTGATTTCAGGCAGCAGTTGGCAGGTGGGAAGCATCCTGGGTGAAAAAAGGTGTGAAGATGTTTGAACGAGCTTCTGTGGGCGGCTTGATGTGTAGTACCTCAGGTGCTGGAAAGGCGGAATAAGTTAATAAGGTTCAAACATCGGATTCACGGACCCAATCTCATCGCAAGCAAGGTGATATTCATGCTGCTGAGCGACATGTAGTTGGCAGCAAAGTTAAGAACCTGCACGGGCTGCAGGAACTGGCAGAAAGCCAGAAGGAGCGACCAGAGTTTGAACTTTTCAACTTGAGCTTCTGCATTCAGCAGCACATTGTGGACATTGTGCACAAGTCACATCTGAGACTCCCACCCCAGGCAAGCCACGACTTGTATGAATCGGCACCAGATTCACAAATGGATCCTTGTGCCAACAGCCAGAATCTCGCGAAGGACTTCTCTGACTTGCCAAGAATATCACAACTTTGTTGACCCTTTGGCACCAACTTTTATCCGCTTCAGCCTCTCTAGGCTTTAAAAAAAAAGTTGCCAAGTCGTCCCGCAGCAGGATGACGCTCCTGCTCTTCCAAGCCATAGACCATCTCTTTGGTCTTGCCACGCAGTTGAAGCCACTGGTTGTTCTCAGGGTTTTGCGGCACCTGCCAGCGGCAACACGGCTGGATCACCCGCCCCAAGCAATGTGATTCATGTTGCAGTCTCACCTCCATTGACAACAAATATATCGGTCACCAAATCTCGTGGCATTGAGCATTTATCATCCATCCGTTTTGGGGCAACGAGGCCATCCAGTTCATGCCCGCACCAAGGCACCTTGTAGTAGTAGATTCCAGGAGCCACGTGCTGCGACTTGACCTCGAAACCCATTGGTTTTTGAGAAGCAACAACAAAACTCGTTTTGAAGGGGGATCCTGAAAGCCTCCAACATGAATCATCTTTGGACATACCAACATAGTCCAAGACACTTTATTTCTACATGTATACTCAAGTTTGTGGCTATGTAATATACGCACTCTTTCAGTGATTCCACACCCTTCCCACTGACATCAACTCCCATCTCCCTGCAGCTGAAGAGCCGTTCGCTCGTCCTCCACAGGCCTAGCTCTGGCCTCGCAGCGGTCATGCAGCTGTCGTTTGAGCGTAGTATGAAATCTCTAATTTGGGAAAAGAAGAGGGTTGAGATTGGTCCCATTTGTTCATATGAGATGTTCTTGTTCTTTTGGGGAGGGTAATCTACCTATCACTTTTTCCCAATAAAAAACAAAGATTTTTCCCGGCCGAGCGGCCAGGTAGTGCATGCGCAAGGGCAAGGCATTCCTGTCCTTTGGCTCCCAGTCATTCACCTGGCATCTTCTTGCGGCCAACATCTGTTGGTTCGGAGGTAGAAAAAGATTGCATGGTTTCCATTGGATTGTCATGGATTATTGATATACATATCATATATCATATATATATATAACTATATATATATATAATTATTATATATATATATATAATTATTATTATATATATATAATTATTATATATATAATTATTATATATATAATTATTATATATATATATATATTCATATACATACATCATTATGTATCCCATTGAGTGGGATCAAACACCAGCCGGTTCAATGGTTGAATCCTTGACCAACAGCTGTCTCAATCAACCTCATTCAATTTACTTCCATTTCCAGCTGAATTTGGTGGAAACTCAACAGGTCAAAACCTTCAGCTGCTTGCAGTCCAGGAAGCTGTGTCGGAGTTGAGGTCAAAGACTTCATCGCTGGTGCTAGACAATGCCTGGCACTTGAGGCATGGAGAGTACCAGTTGAAACCCACAAATCGCATCTCATTGCCGGTCAGGTTCTGCAAATTCTGTACTAAACTTACTAAACCATCCGAGTTTGAGGATGAATCATTTTGAGCCAGACCAGTTCCTGTGCTACAGGCTGGTTCCTGGGAAGCACCAATCGTAGAATCAGACTTTCTCCAAACAAAACAGCCAGTCTTTTCCACCTCATGTAGCTGCTCCACCATGGCATCCAATTGCATCAAATAGCGTCCATCCTGCGGATTTTTCGTGGGGTAGCGGCCCATGGAAAGGCAAAATTTAACGTGACTTGGTGCTTTCAGTCCTTGGAAACAGCAATCACTTTCTTTTGACAGGACTACCCAGCAAAATGCTCCGAGAGATTCGGACAGGTGGTGCAGGATTTCCCATGTAGCAATAGTCCGAAAACTCCGGTCCATCCATGACCAGGTGTTCTCTCGCAAAGTTTGAAGAGTCACTCGACCACCTCAGGCTGGACCCCAACATAGATCCAGCTATGACCATGTGGCCGTTGGTCAAGATTCAAGACCAGCGAGCCCATGATGAAAGAGTGTTTCAAGATGTGTAAGCCTTCCAAGTTGGCGACCCGGAATTTTGGCATATTTTGACTATCCAACCTCTTCTGGGTTCTGCCACAGGGTACCGGGTGCCATCAACACCTACTTCTGATTTGCATGACTAAGCTGCTGAGATATTCAGCTGCCTCCTCAAGGGCAATGGCCAAAATCGCCCGAGTTGTGATGGGACACATTGGCATGACAGTACAGTAGGAAGCTCAGTTGAGATAACAGAAATCAGCTGATCCAAAATATCCAAAAGCCACTGGCAATTTCTTCGACCTTTGAAACCTGCGTCCAGTCCTTCTCTAATCCTCCTTCTGCGCGCAGTCGGCCTATATCCTTGGTTGGATGAAAAACCCGGACTTGGCAAAACAGACATCGAGCCGCATCAAAATGCTCCACCACAAGTGCTGACAAAAGGCTATTCTCTTGGTCCCTTCCACCCACACGTGGAAGAACTGTCGAATGTTCTCTTCCAGTGTGTAGTTCCCATCAAAACCTCCAAGCTCCAGTTCAGTTGATCATCTTTGCACATGTTCTGCTTATTTCATTTTGTTTATTTCATTTTGAATCCCAAGTCCCAAGTGGTCAGAGCATTGGACAAAAGGCGTGTCATGACGTCCACAGTAGTCCGTGCCTGGAATTGCATCGACGATCTTCGTCAAAATCCTGAGCCGAAGGATTCAACTGAAAGACTAGACCGCCAGGCGGTGACCGCCATAGCAATGAGCTGGGACTCTTCTGGTTTTCTGACCTGCCATCTTTCGGGGCAATGACGGAAGTTTCTCATCAACAATTGCTTCTTCAAAATATTCTTAGCTTATCCAGTCATTTGAAAGGACCAAGTCTTGATAGATTCGAGGTCGTTCCAAGTAGTCGCCTGCAGTAGTTCCAAAATATTTGAACAATGTCACAAGCCTGGAGTCATGTCTATTTCATCAGCCAGGGCTCTCCATCATCTGTTTTAGCTCGGTTCGGTGGAGGTCGTCGGTGAGGGTCACATGGAAACGACACTCACAAGCCTTCGACTGAGTCCGAAGGGGAGATCTCGAAGATTTGCAACCGGTGTAAAGTCATGTCGTTTCATCTCGACGCAAAAGTCACACAAGAAATGAACACTTTGTTGCATGGACAGGCCTCTTTGTTAGCAACTCAAGAATCTAATGCTGGTGTTTCTTAGGGCGACAATTACTCGAAGTCACCCCAAATGCAAAAGGATCGACCAACGGTGCGTTGGATAGCCTGGTTCACATTTGGCTATGAGTCAAAACCCTGGTACCTAGTGAACATCAAAATAGCTGGTAAATGGATGTTCATCCCATTAAAATGGATAATAATAGGTTTTGACCATGTAGACAAAGCTACTTGTGAGTTGGGAGGATACTGCGATCGCAGACTCGTTTGACGAGACTTTTCCGGTGTTATTTCCTGATCAGTTTCCTCAGCACCATATTCAGACTTGCCTTGAAAGTGTTTCACAAGTCTGGAACCAACTGTAGTTAGATGGAAGTTTGGATGACATGATACAGCTCTTCTTACAATCCTTGTGCAAAGAATCACATTAATTACATTGCCCCAAGTAGAGGATTGTCACCTCGCCACTCTGCCCCAAAGCCTTCGGCATACATGCCACCGCACCAATGAGACTCCTATGCAGTGGATTCTTGCCTCTGATGGCTGCAACGAGCATCGGGGACCCTATGCCACCCACACAAATTGATTTGTTCGAGGAGATGAAAAAAACAAATCAATTTGTTTGTGATATCCACAATGTTTTGAGAGTTGCAGTCCTGAGAGTGATGGATTTCTTCTCTCCCCAGCTCGCGATGCAAACATTGATACATCCTCAGACACGGCTAACAGAACATGGTTTTCAAAGATTAGAGAACACTTCAAAACTTCAAAGTTTGTGGGCAAAGGCCATGTTTCAGGGATGTCAATGGATTGACTCCAATGAATCAGATTTTGGTGTACCATCTGCCAATCAGATCCAGGGCTCTGAGGCTGCTAGTCAGGTCAGGATCATACCTGCCACAAGGCACCGATTGGGTACGTACAGTAGGCATGTTTTACTATGACCCCAAAATGGTTAATTTATGTTAATATGCTCTATGGTCGTTTTTTGGCTTTAGCACGTCAACAAGAATCTGAGGAATTGTGGAATCTTCAGCTTACTCCCGAACTTCGAGTTATCCACTGCAAGGGTCGAGTGAATTCGAGGACACAGGGAAGCAACTTAAGGACACTGGATTTGAAAATATGAGGCAAATGTGGGACACAAATAGATCAATACAACACCTCTCAAGATTTCGGAGTCTCCAAATCACAACCAGAAAAATTATCGCTACTTTGATGCTATTTACACATCACTGGTATGGCCTGCGATAGTGCGAGTAGTTACTGAAGATGCCGGGACACAAGAGCACCACCTCGAGAACGCGCGTCCAATGTATGGACACAAGAGATACAAAATAACTCTTGATCCTGAGACGAACTCCAAAATAGACTCAGAGCTTGCACCTTCAGCGAGAAGCAAAGGATCAACATGTAGCCTCAGGCGATGATCAACTGACTCTCATGACAAAACCAGATTGCTATAAGAACATCAAACACAAACTCAAGGCATCAAAACCCTTGCTAAAGGTTCGGCCACATGCTTCTTTGACTGCAGAGGCAAGCTTGAAACACAAGAACCCGAGGCAAGGACAAAGAATACGAACTGCCGTCGAATCATTTGTCTCCCACTGACAGGCACGATCAAGTTTTTGCCATGCAATTTCTACCACTCCATGTCCAAAGATGTCCAAAGGACTGCAACGCTCAGACAACTCATGGCCTTCACAGGGCCTACCAAGGTGGATTGCAGGATTCTGCCATCGCTGGTGCAGTTCGCCATGGGGGGCCTGTAACCGAAATGGAAGAGGGACTAATTCCAGTCCTAAGATCTGCCCTTAAGGGTGCGACTGATCGATGGTGCAGGCATGAGCACAGCGCCCGGAGACCTCCAAGCATCTGTCCTTGGGATGAGCAACGCGGAACAACCCTCATGTACGCAGCTACACACCGTGGCCACGTAAGAAACTGAAGCATTGTACGTATTTGTACGTGGCATTGTACAATGCAACAGCAGACTCTTCCAATTGCGGCCACCAGCCAGCACCAGCCAGCACCAGCACTCCAAAATGCTCCCCAGTTGCATCCAAGCATCATTGAACGGAGGTGGCGCAGCCTTCTGCCCTGCTGTGAAACCCTCAAAGCCCTGGCTCCAGGCGGATGGCTCGTGTTCCCCAGGTCCCAACTCAAACTTTTCCACAAGCTTGGAACGACCTGAGAATCTCAGCGCACCAAATCCAAATCCCAGAAGTTCAGCTCCGAATTTTCCCAGCCTTGTGGCGATACACAGAGCCGTTCACTGCGCAAGCAACCAAATAGAGTGGTCCCTGCTTTCCATAGCACCATTTTGGATCTATCGTCAACCTGAAGGGTCGATCGGCAGAATGAAGACATGCCAAAAATCTTCAGATGGCGATGGCCCACAGATAGGGTACCAAAGGAGCCACGAAATTGGAAGCTTTCAGTATCAACAGAATCCATGTTGATAAAATCATCCGACGAAAGCCCAAGTAAGTCCACATGTGACATGTGTGCCAATTTAACGCCAGATTGTATACGACGTTTCTTTCCGTTCATTTGTCCAGACACCCAAAAAATGTGCGCTCCACGTTTGGCACCTGTTCTGCTGCTGGAAGTGCATCCGGTAGCGTGCGAAGTCCCCAATGGCTGGCCCCGGGCCATCTTCCATGTCTTCATCCGAAACTGCAGGGCTGAAGACACCACAGTCCCTTCGTGTCCCTTCTTTCCATTGTTTCAATTGTTTCCATGGATATCCATGGATCTATTCATGTCTCGACTGAAAACTATCACGTGTTGTACATTTGGAAACTCCAGCTGCAAAGCCCGCATCGCCCCATCAATTTCCTGGATCTGCCTTTGACCAGTGGATCTCCAGCAGCATCTACCGACACAGGCGGTCTGGTCTTTACGTAGGCCTCGACCGTGCAACCAACCATCGTCAACAGTCACTTCCAGTGGCTTTCAGTGGCTTTTTACACATCAAGACGCGCCTGGTACAAGGGCTTCCAGACACCAGGAGTGGACTCCTCTGTTAAAGCATGTGGCAAAATCCGAGAAATCCCCGGGTTTCAATGGCGCCAGCAATCCAGACCCCTGCTGACAGGACTTCAAGGAGTCAACAACTTGTGATATACCCCAAATCTTGAATCATTGGTTTTAGCGCCTGCAGCTTCCAATGCAGCTGAGCAGCTGAAGATTCAAAAATCACTGTCGCAGGCTGTGACAGGATATTGTCGCCGTCAGGTTGCCCTTTCAGAGAAAAGGAAATGCAGCTGTCACTTCAACACAGAAAAAATGTCCACGCGAAGAGTGTGCTTACTTCCAGCCACAACCTGAACGACAACAAGGCAACCAAGGCCTAGTCCGCGCACTGTGACTTGAAACTTTGGCCTTAAAACCATGTCGCTTCCGTGCTGTGATCTTGGGCTTCGCGGTAGTCATATATTCTGAGGTCTCAACAGGGAAGCATAAATGAAGGAGCTTTTCGCATCCTCGGAGTCTCCTGGAAAAGTCGCTGTAGTATCGGTGGTGGAAGAACTCTCAGAAGCCAGAGCCCTGTGAGGTGATCGACAAAGCCGCCAAAGTCCCGAAATTGACCTTTCATTGTCTAACTTGGCATCAGCTATTGAGGTTTATCATCTATATCTTTCTCCCCCACTGCCATGACCTACCAGCCGGTCCTGAAAACAGGCCTCCAATGCCACCAGCACCACCCGCAGAGTCCGGGTCGCCACCCCCAACACCAGGGATGCCACCGGGAAAGCCCGGAAGGCCAGGAATCCCCGCCATGCCAGGAATCTGCAGCCGCCGGAATGAATCCTCACATCTCGGATGAATGCCATATCTTCAGAGTTGACCAAAAGAAAGCCATCACCAAAAAGTGAACATGGCAAAGCAATCACTCGCACATGTGAACAAATCACTTATCATAAAATCAACAAGAAAAAATGGTCGTTAAAGTTAAAATAAACTATACTCATGCCTAAAAGAATAAGAACAACATGGACTCATCATGGCACCTTCACAACAAGAGTAACCAACCTTCCTAGAGCGTGTACAAAATGTGACACAGAGCGATGTAGGTTTGGGGGGCTGGGTATCCATCTGCACAACAGTGGGGTGTACAGCGTGTTCATTTAAAGGATCGCAAGACTTTGGCAAGAGCTGGATTGCAAATTGTCCTCGTCAATCTCATTGGGATTGTATTTGCAATTGTGGCCTCAGATCCCAGGGCCGCGGGTCATCTGGTCCCAAAGAAAATCCGAACAGCTGACAGCGGAGCTGAGGAAGGAGCACTTCCAATCGGAAAAAGGAGCCTCCTTGGTCAGGCATTCCCCGTACTCATCAACCTGGTTGCCAGTGACATGACACTTCAATGCGCCGAGGCAAAACAACGGTGCAGCCTCTGGGCATTGCTTCATGGTGACCTGCCAGGTGGCAAATGTGGGTCACAGCTGTCCCAATTTGGTTGACGTAACCGCCCCTTGGGCTTCCTTAGGGCCATTTCCCACTGGTTCTTCGTTGACACATACGGCAGGCATCTCCATGTACTTTTTGCTATCCCAATCACAAGCAGTCCCAATCATCTTTTGGCCCCACCTTTCCTTTGAAGTTCGCTTGATTGAACGGCTTGCCCGCAAAGGAATTCTCCGTCACCTGATCACAGATCAGCAAGACTCTTGACTCATAATTGGCCTTGACACTTTCACAGAATCTCCGTTTGCGATGTGATTTTCCTTTATCTGATTTCCAGATATTATCCCAGTATGTAAATGTTGAATGAAACCATTCATTGCACAGACTCTCCCCATGTTTGCAGCTGAAAAATTGCCATCTCTGTTGGTGTTGGCTTCTATTCCATCAGCTTCTCCCAGCTTATGCTGCCTTGATGGTCCCTCGTGAATCGCAGCCCTGCAGAGTTTGCGGGGGATGCGTAGAGCCACAACTCCAGCCACAGACTCCTCCCACCTTAGAGGCTGTGGATCAGCATAATAACGACACTCCGCAAGAGTTGATTCTTAACAAGATGGTACATACCTCCGTTTAAGCCAAAGAAGTGACCGGGCGTCCCAACCAGTTTGAAGAAAAATTGAGACACTGAATAGAAATGCACGCAAAACTGCAATCCTTGATCTATGGGATCTATATGATCTATGGGATCTATGGGTTCTATGGAATACAACTGAAAAACCTTTGGAGAAAGTCCGCTTGAAGGTCACCACATGTCACCATGCTGAGCTGCCCTGACGGAAGAGCACAGACTTGCGATCTGCAGGTCGGTGACCTGAAAGGAAAAATTGGTTCCGGGATGAGCTAAGTGGACGATGTGGAGGTTCAATAGACTCCAAGTGATATCAGCTGTGGGAAGGAATATGAACATATATACTGTATCAATCTGTATCATACAATTCTACATAGGTCTTACGTGGTCTTACATCTTCCCAAATGAAGGCTACGAGACAGTCCTCAAGACTCTTCAAAACACCGCCCCGAAACCATTCTGTGGGTCACAAGCTCAAGCAGCTCCAGGGTTCCCCGACTGTGGCAGCTGTTGAGAGCTCTTGCAAGCGATCAGGATCCCAGGTCACACAAGCTAGGACCTCAGGAAGTATCCGCCCGGGAAGAGGGAGTGAAGATTGGTACCAGCCAATTCAACCATATCCTGGCAATGGAGAATCCCCCATTTGATAGATGTGTCATTTTCCATTTTGAGAGTCGGAAACGAAAACATGCATAGTCCGGAAAGCAGTTTTGCATTCTACTTGCGAACCTTGCAGGGGAACTTACCACACCGATGGTTAGACCATGTTTTGAAAATGAAACATTGGAGTTCGCAACGAACTTGCAGAAATCTGGGACCCCACACATAGGCCCCGCTGAGGCCAGCAGGCATCTGCTGAGGTGCCGGAGGTGGGCGAGTACAGGCTGGACTCGAATGCACGAAAACGGCACCTCCGAAAATCAGCTTCATGGCATTGCGATTCGGACGCAGGGTCTGGTTTGAAGAATGCTCCCAAGAAAATGTACCAATGGTTTACAAGCTAAGTTTTCAAAGAACAGGAACAATTAGAAACCCATCATTTCTATGTCTGTTCCCACAGTCCTGTCCTGTATTTGGAGATCCTTTCTGCTGAAGCTAGCAAAAATATTTGAATGGACCCTCAGGCACAGATTCACTCCCACATGCGCCTTCATGAGCCTAGGCCAACAAGATCAACCGCTGGATTTCATTGTTTGTAAACAGCTCAAGGGATCAATAAAGTCATCAAACGGCTAGAAATTCCGGCCATGGACCCACATCTTCGGTCATTCTGAAGCCATCTGCGAGGCCAAACCCTGCAGCTTGTGGGCTCAGCAAGCGACAGTATGCTCGCTCCAAAATGGTCTGGGGTGAGCAAAGCGACGGTCACTCACAACCTCGCTATGCACAAATCGCTAGCTGGGCAATCAGTTTGCAAACAGCCATCTCAAAATGTTGCACCAATATGCACTAATGTCAACATGGGCTGAGCGCACCTGGATGATTACATAGAGATTTACCCGAAGTAGAAGCACAGTTCCACAACAATTTGTAGCTCCAAACATGATGACCCCCTGAAGAACCAGGAGTTTAGCCATCCCAAGTTGGAAAAAAAAAAGCTCAGGCTTTCTGGGCTCCGAACCCACCAATCCTGAAAGTCTGCAGATGCCAGCAACACAGGATAAACTGTGTGGGCATGAGCCTGGCATCGGTAAATGTTCAACTGCAACCTTTCGACCGACGTGAAGCGCGACCCGTTCCTGCCTGTGTCAACGCTGAATCGTTGAGCGACAAACTCACTCTGAAGTTCATCTCTTCCGTTCGGTATCCCCTCCAGGCCTCAGTGAAAAGTATGTGCCATGACCGCATGACCTTTGTGGCTTCACAGGTCGGGATCAGCGATCAGCTGAGGTCACAACGGAACAGCTGTAGTTGCACTGCCCTGGTCACCAAAGGTGAATAGTCGCATCGCCCACTGGGGTTGTCTTCTTTCCATGGGAATATCTGATATATCCCAGACCCAGGATGGCTTCCTGAAGAAACTCGTGCATTTTGGGGCGGTCACAATTTCTAGACAGCTACACAAAGCGCTCCCCATCGTCTTTACGAGATTGTGAAATCCCAACGACGTCCAACCAATTGTCCCAAAATATCCCAAAACTGATTGCACTGATATTGACGTAGTCTCCTGAAGATTCGGGAATGGCGCTCATGTGAATCTTGGGCTTCATCTGCTTCTGGAGCCTCACTTCGGCTGGAATTGGACAGAATCATGTCTTCGGAGCCGACAAGTCCCGTCTGTTCTGCTAGCCTCAAAGTCCTTTGCCCACGAACTTGAGTTCGACACTTTAGTTTTGATGTATCCTTGTGATACTCAAGGATCATCCCAAAATCAAATTTGCATCTTGGTTCTCAAGTCAAGGAGCAGCTCCTCACTGTCGAAATCTCCCGGCAAAAGAGGAAAGGCTCCATAATCTTCGTACCAAAACCTCCAACAGAATCTCTGGATATCTGTGGCACATCTCAGCCATTTGCGAGAAGGAATTCAACGGATCAAGAACTGCCCAACTGCCAAGCGACTCTCTGGGCTTAGGGTTCACAAGGAGCCACTTCACCCACAATGGGAAAATCATCCTTAGCCGACACTGCAATTCCAAGTCCCGTCACCGTCACGTGCCATAGACAACTAAAAGTGCAGCAAAGGAGCAGAAACAGTAGGAATTGCCAGACCTGAAAGGAATCAAGGGGTCGGAAATCCAGCGTGTTAGAGCCGCATGATCTGTTGAAAGGCGGGATGCTGTTGCAAATAGTGTAGCCAAACATTCTGCCTTTGATTACATAAGTAGTCTGCAGATGCAGGCAATTGCATGTGGCAACCATCCCTATCTATGGATGATGCCAATATTGGCAAATGCTGCCTTCCAGCTGAGCATGTATACATGTATAGATGTATATGAATACTGTATGTGTACATATATACATACATATCATATATATATATGTATACATATACAGTACACATGCCTGTCTGTCTCTGTCTGTGTCTGTCTCTGTGTCTGTCTCTGTGTCTGTCTCTGTGTCTGTCTCTGTCTCTCTGTCTCTGTCTCTCTGTCTGTGTCTGTCTCTCTGTTTCTCTGTCTGTCTCTCTATCTGGGTGTCTCTCTCTGTCTCTGTCTCTGTCTCTCTGTCTGTCTCTGTATCTGTCTCTCTGTCTGTGTCCGTCTCGGTGTCTGTCTCTCTGTCTGTATCTGTCTCTCTGTCTGTGTCTGTCTCTGTGTCTGTCTCTCTATCTGTGTCTGTCTCTCTGTCTGTGTCTGTGTCTCTGTCTGTGTCTGTCTATCAGTCTGTGTCTGTGTCTCTCTCTCTCTCTCTCTCTCTGTGTCTCTGTCTCTCTGTCTGTCTCTGTCTCTGTGTCTGTGTCTGTGTGTGTGTCTCTGTCTCTGTCTCTGTGTCTCTGTCTCTGTCTCTGTCTCCCTCCCTGCCTAGCTGCCTGTCTCTCTGTCTGTAAGTACGTACACATGCATGTATGAATGAATGCATACATGCATGCAATGTAATGTAATGTCATGCCATTTCATGTCATGTCATGTCACTGTCATGTCACTGTCATGCCATGCCATGTCATGTAGTGTAATGTAATGTAATGTCTGTCTGTATGTATGTTTGTGTGTGTATGTATGTATGTATGTATGTATGTATGTATGTATGTATGTATGTATGTATGTATGTATGTATGTATGTATGTATGTATGTATGTATGTANNNNTGTATGTATGTATGTATGTATGTATGTATGTATGTATGTATGTATGTATGTATGTATGTATGTATGTATGTATGTATGTATGTATATGTATGTATGTATGTATATGTATGTATGTATATGTATGTATGTATGTGTATGTATGTATGTGTATGTATGTATGTATGTATGTATGTCTGTGTGTGTATGTATGTATGTATGTATGTATGTATGTATGTATGTATGTATGTATGTATGGGTCTGGGTCTGGGTCTGGGTCTGGGTCTGGGTCTGGGTCTGCGTCTGGGCATCTACAGATCAAATTTCTGCCAAATGACCACATCTACTAGGCCCCGGGCATAGCACCAGTGGCACACGCGCTGAGCACTGCACACCTCAGATCGTTGGGATCTCATCATGATCCACCTTGCCCATCTTTCCTACATGTTCCTGCCATCAGAAATCAACATGACGATGGAGAAAAAACTGTGTTCCGCGGGATTGATAAATCAATACAATACAATACAAATCAAAAATATATCATGGGTTGGTTTTCCATTGCCTGAAAATCCCAGAGGGTCCCTTTGAAAATCTGGGGGCCACCACTGGCAAGCATCGCCGACGGCGATTCCGAAGCACCAAGGTTTTGCCGTCGCTTTCGCTGACATCTGTGGAGTCCACACCACCTTGGCATGTCGAATAGGTCGCGTGAATGCATAGCTTGTCATATTTTTTCTAAGGAGCTAACTTAATTGACCAAATATTGTTTCGAAATATTTCAAGACATATTTCCAGGTTTATTTCAGGATGGTTTAGTTGGTTTTGTGCAGAGAAGTGACCAACTGTTTGTGGGTTGCAGGTTCGCTTGGTGTCCCCCCAATCCAGGGCACTGGATGTGGTGTACACGAACTCCACTGTTTCGGGATCACCTGGCAGAACAAACCACGGAGCATTCGTAGAGCATCAGGAGAGCACGGTGATCAAAATTCTACAAGTGACTGTGAATAATATATATATATAAACAATACGTTTGATTTTCACAAACTAATAATTTCTTGAACTCGGACATGAAATGTCTCAACTGTCGAGATTCTTCTCTGGGTTCCCTTGAGCTCCTGAGCCTACCAAGTTGAGAAAAGGTCCAGAAGAAAGACACGGAAAAACTGTTGTTTGCGTCTGCGCCGCAAGCTGCAAAAGCTTTTGCTGTCGAGCGTCTCGTCATGGCTGGAAAGCATCTTGCACAACGCTGAAAAATCAGTAGGTTTGTGTAGTGAAAATGATGACTGAAGGTGTGCTCAACTTAAGTCGTCGGCAAAAACATCAAAGAAAAAGTTGCCCCTTCAAAATGCCTAGTGGGATTCCAAGATGGAGCAAATCATGTTCAATGCCAAAAGCATGCAAAATAACATCATTATTACATTATGTCTCAAGGATTGATGCATACGCCCTGACTAGTGAAGGATTGCGAAAAAACTTGCTGGTATTTAAAGTCCATCACTTGCTTCGAATGATTTGTGCCCAATTTGTGTTATGGTCTTTCTTCGCGGCTGCAGAACAATGTGGGAACTTGTTCCCTCAAGCATCTCGCGACTCAGCAGTTTGATTCAGGACCCCGCAACGACACGGATCTCCTTTCGATCTCTGAAGCGAACAACTGATTAGTAACCGGGTTGCAACCCGGTTCCATCCCACTACCATGGTGGGTTTGTAATCCACCTGTGAACCATTTACTAACCTCAGAGATCCTGCCAGCACTTACTTTTTCGACATGCATCTCTGGGGGTCACTGGGTCACTATGCAATCCCTTGCACGTCCCTCACGCTCTTAAAGCGCGGCAGAGCATGCCAAGGTCTTAGTTTTCATGTTTAAACAGTTTGGGTCTCTCATGGACCATTGCTGCCATTGCTTCGTATTGAAGTCATGCAACGCCAACACATGAATGATTTGAAGTGTCTTGAAACACAACTGTGAGGCGTCGAAGCTCTTATAGTTTCGCAAGAAGATCACGCATTTAAAGTTTCATCACTCACAGCTTTCAACGTTCGTTAAAGCTGGTGTCGATCCTAGTGACTACATGTGATTACTTCGAAAAACTGATACGGTTCCATGTCTATGCAGTTCCTTGGGAATTGCAGATCCTGGAACTACCGTTGGCAAATACCTTTCTAGTCTTTCTATGAACAAGCTGCAAGCTTCTGCAGCCTGTTCCGGGCGTTCGGGTCACTGCTATCCGTTATTACCAACGCTGCAAGGCATCGTGTATTTGCTCAGGCTCTTATCTGGAGCGGGATCTGTATTCTCCGCAAGCGAATTCCTGTGTATCTATGCAGCAAGTCAAGTCCTGTCATTTGTTTCTTCATTTGTGATTTCCCTCCTTCCAGCTGCAATGCTAATCTCCTTCATTGGTGCGGCATGTGATTCTTCACATACTTCCAGATCAACATCCAAGTTCTTCTCCACATTGGCCTGTAGCCAGCTGTCTGCGGATGGGAGCAGCCTGGGAGGCAAGTCACCACTTGTCCCTGGCGAAGCCTCTCTATCTGCGAGGCTTGCATGGTGTGATATCAGGTCATCGAGTGTCTCAAAAATGTCAGTACTTTTGGACGCCACATACAAGCGCCTTCTTCGGTTCTGGCTATCACCCTCAGACCGGGCCAAATAATCTGTGATGGAAAATCGTGCAGGGTGCTTGCCATGGCGGTGGGGTGTGAATTTCACTGGCACCTGCTTTTCTGGACGAATGAGTTCCAGCAATCGTGCGTTCCAATCTTGCTGCATCTTGCCCAGTGGCAGGTCATTGGGATCGTCTCCAAAGGGATGGTCGATTTCAGCTGAAATGAAGAAAAGGGCCCAAAATCCAGACATTGCAATGAAGGTGATCAGCCCTGAGCAATACCAGGGATGGATGTACTGGCTTGTGATCATGGCTGTAATCACAGAATGGACTGCGAGCATCATTACAATCAATTGGGCATACGGAAATGGAAAAGGAATCTCCCGAATCTTGGTCAAGTCAGATACTCTGACCCGGCCTCGCCCTAGGTCTTGAAAGGAACGAGACAGGATTGGGGCCGGCGCCACCAAGACATGATTCAAATGGTTGTCCAAAATCAAACGAGACAACCACAAGCACAGCACGTCACACCGATTCATGCTATCCCGGAGATGTCGAAGGCTTGTCACATCGATACCATACACGTCAATCAATTCCAAGCGCTTGTCTTCCAGTTTGCAAACAGCCTGCAACGCTGAGCAGTGCAACAAACTCATTAGTCTTACCAACAACTCCTGGAACGCGAGTACGTCATCTGCTTTCGCCTCATCTCTGGAACAGAAAGCAATCAAACTGGTGCACACATTGAGCCATTCGCCACGCATCTCATTCATCAAAGTTGCACCTTCCCAGAAGCGAGAATAAGCTTGGTTGTTGCGAAAAACCACAAGGAAGGACAAAACAAAGGAGTAGCTGGACCAAACAGCATTGAGGCTTTTGATCCAATCTTCACCATCCCAATAGATTTCAAGGAGGATGGATAGAACTGTCATTGGGATCGACCAGGTCAGCGTCTTTGGAAAGACCGATCCACTGCATTTCACAACTCCAAAGCACATCCACCACTTTCCGAGTTCATAATCGATCATAGAATTGTTGGACTTGCTTGACCAAAAGACTACCTCTGAACCCAAACGCTGCGTTTGCGCACAATCACTCTGTCAGTAAATCCTGCAAAAGTCATTTTCAACCACATGTCAAATGAAAAATGCCTGCTACGAAACGAACGTTCAAAGAAACACAATCACATTACCCACATTGTGGTAGGTGATTGGTCGTTTCGTACGATCATATAATTATATATCATCTGCAGTTTCAACCAGGTTTAAATGCCAACAAGACCTACCACCGATTGCAGTATAGTCAAAATTTTGAAACAAATCCTGTTTGCGTGACTGACAAAAAATGGGAACAGAACAATAAGCAAATTTCGCCCGTTTAATTTCTGCAGCACCAAATGCGATACATTCAGCACAAAATTGTGTGTTCATTAATTTCAGTTTTGTCTTGAATCTGGCACAATTGCAAACGAATTGTGTTCAATGTATGGTGTTTGGATGGCATTTCAACCACTGTTTGTTGCACCGCGGTGTCTAATTGTTGGCGAGATGTCGCTGGCCATGGTTGTTTGCCGCTTGCCAATAAAATATGTGATCTGTACAATCCCATCATTCACCTGGTCATCAAATACGTGCAAAAAAAAATAGATAGATACAAAATTCGGGCATCGTTTGAGAATTCATAATATGAAATCAAAGGGGATTGTGGGATGCGATGGACAAGCTTGTTTGACCACATCCTGCAAAAAACTGTTCTAAATATCATCAGCTGATCCATTTCCGTACGAATATCAGATAAAACGCGCATTCCTTGCAAATAAATGGCAACTGCACGGCATGACAAATATGCACCGGCCAGCGATTGTTGGTCTCACCGTGGGTGGATGATGGAGTGACCAAAACACAATGAGCAGGTACCAACTGTTGAAAACAAAACCTGCATTTCGAAGACTATGTGATACTGAATATAAATCAATTTTGAACCAAACACAAGACATTCCCATGATCTTGAACTTTTACGCACGCACGAAAAAACGGAACATCGTCAATCCTGATGTTATTTGCATCATGTTTTGGGACATTCGGAAAAAATACACAGTTGTTGAAATGTGTTGGTGCGTTTTTCACGCAAAAAACTGATATTGTGAAATGACACAGCCAACCAAAAATTTGGTTGGGCTACAACCATTTCAGCCGTGCAAAAAGAACGGAACACTACACGCAGCAATTTTGAAACAGTAATCTGGATTCTAAAAAGTCTGAATTTGCCAAAGAAAAAAATACGACCAACCATGTTGAAATTCAACAACGAAATCAGTGTGAAAAGAAAATGTGTCCATTGGACAGTTTCCTGAATTTTCAGAATGCCAGCACCCAAACGGATGGCAAATGCCAAAAAGAAACAATAAAATTGTATTGACAGTGTGATAGGTTTAAAACATATTGGGGTTGTCAAAATGATACGCAAATGTAATTCAAAAACAAACACTGTGAACGGGTTGTGACGACGCTGTGCACATGTTACGGCATTTTGTATGTGTGCACGGCACCAACTGCGGAATTTGACACCAGGTGGATGCAGTTGCAGTGTTGCTATGCGATTTGGTACGGAGTGCCGTGCCTGTGTGAGCTGGCAATGTGTAACACATGTTGAATGCAATATTTTTTTAATACGGCAATGAGCTGGCCAGGACTACATTTGGACAACCGAGGACACACAGCTTCCAATTTCATTTTTTCAATTTGAATGCCGATTTAAATGACTTCGGCCGGGCATCCTCTAGATCAGTTGTTGTCATCCTGCGAAGTCCAAATGAAATACTGGTGCACCTCGCGTCCAATGGGCCTGGGGCTGTTGTGCTGGACATGCCCAGTATTGAAGAGCAATATTGAGCGTGGCCAGTCCAAAGTTTGCCATCATACATCTGTACAATTTGCATGTTTGTCACAGTTTATTTGTTTCACATCATTTTTGGATTGTTTCACGTTACCTATTGCATTGCAATAATGTCAATAATGTCGATGAATGTAAATATTAGTGTCTCTTAGGTCGAAACGATGCAGTCAGGCAAAGGAGTTTCGGGTAGGCGGGCCAATTCTCTGACTTCATGTAGCTAGTTGGTACCAATCGTATTGTAATTGTGAAATGAACAATTTTTTTCCATAATTTGTTTTTGACCGCTTGGGAGCTGGCTCTTTTGATTTTGGGTTTCGCATTTACTTGTCAGAGGAAATTTTGTTCGCAAATTTCAAAGGTACGGACAGATGTCCATGGTGAGTCTTGTCATCATGTCAACCAAAGAAGCAACAATACCAATTTGCAGATGGGAACAGTATACAGGAAACTTTCACGTCATGAATTCGTGGTGAAACCTGTTTCGAGCGCAAAACTTTGTGTTTTTACGGGTATAGTGGCTCCTGGGGTTGCGAAAGCATGGTCTGTGTTCCCCTCGAATGTGGGAAAGTTTTCGAAGAAAAACGCACGACTCTGTAACGAAATTTGCGTTTGAAAAGGAAGAAACTAGACGACGGATGGCCCGAGAGCGAAGGGAAGTATAGAGAGATGTGTAATTGTGAAGACCGTAAAGCATGAACCATAAATGAAAAAATACATGATGAATGTACAAGGTACAAACAAGAAGGGATGTTGTAACACGTATTTTTGATTGGAAGATGTGTTTACATCAGTTTTTTGCACATGGAAGATGTGAAAATGCTAGCATACAGAGGATGCGAAGTTATGAAGATGTCACGATGTCAGTATGTGAAGGGGTGATGATGTGATGAGTATGTGAGGATGTGATGATGTGAAGATATGAAGATGTGCGGATGTGAAGATGTTAAGATTTGATGATTTGAAGATGTGAGGATGTGAAAAGGTGAGTATGTGAAATGTTGTGAATATGTGAAGATCCGAAGATGTGGGGATGCAAGAGGATGAGAAGATGTGAAGATGCGCAGATGTGTTGATGAGAAGGTGAAGATGTCAGGATGTGAAAATTTGAAGCGGTGAAGAAGATGCGAAAATCCGATGAAGTCCTCGCCTGGAATTTCCTGGCACAAACTAAACTGCAATGCGGATTTTGAAATGCAAATATTTCCAACTGTTCGGTCTGCGGGTGGGGTTTCCTAAAGAATCCTGTAAACCCGATGATGAAACCAACTCCAGTAGCCAACCATATGAGCCTACACACACGGATGCTTACACATGGAGCCTCTTTTACGCACACAGAGACCTTTACACACGGACACTTTTACACATAGATCCTTTCAGACAGAAACATTTATACACGAACAATTTTACAGAGAACCCTGTTACGCGTAAACATTTTTACGCACAAACGCTTTTACCCCAACCTCTTTGACTCTCTTTTATACAACTCCACTATCTTAACCTTTTTACACACAAACGTTTTTACGCGCATACGTTTTTCCACGGATATACTTTTAAGCACAGAACCAAACACGATCCACACACGAAAAATCGTCGACCGCATATATCACTGCGCACAAAAAATCACGGATTTTTTTTCCGAATCGCAGCGAGTCTGGCATGATGCAGCCACAGCATTATGGAACTTGGCCCCTATGAAACAAGCTTTCCGACGCGGAGAAGAAAAGGAACTTGGCTGAAGCAGGGGTGCGCGCCGTGGCCAGGTAACCTGCAAAATACCACACGGCCATCGCTGCACAGCGAGTGGCGGTGACCACAGGAGACCGCAACATATTGTGCTCATTCTTCCAGTAAAAACATTGTTTTGAACCCGCAAAACCTCGGACACGACATTAATTTTGTCTGTTCATGCGTATTGCATGACACTGAGGTTGTTTCACTGCTTTCAGTGTTTGGAATAGTTTTCAACTAGCAAACGCCTATTCACAGCTGTTCTTCTGCACAAAGTGGCATGGATACATTTCCATACCCCGCCTTTGATCCATGAGTATAGCAACTTACTGGATCAAAACTGCAAATGTTCCTACCTATGGCATGAAACAAACACAGCAAAAAGAAAACCAGTTTCATCCATGAGGACTTCTTCTAAGTCCCAACGCAACGGNAAAACTGCAAATGTTCCTACCTATGGCATGAAACAAACACAGCAAAAAGAAAACCAGTTTCATCCATGAGGACTTCTTCTAAGTCCCAACGCAACGGGCGAACAAAGTGGCAAAACATTTTCTCAGAGTCCTTTCAATCTGGAGCATGATGGGATTGGCTGATGGGACATTGCTGTCCAACCTGCCACACTTTGGCGTTGATTCCGTGAAAGCCTTGAGCTGGTGGCGCGGTCTTCAGAGCCCAATGACGTTCGTTTCAACATTTGGTTTGCTGTGCACTTTGGTACTTGTGACATACATGATTCCACGCCATGCACATGAAAGTGAACCAGATCCAGAACAGCCGGAAGGATCAGAACATGCAGAAAGTCCTGATCATGCAGGTGGGACAGGTGAGCCAGCGACAGAGCCACAACCATCGAGGTATCCTATGGATGAGAGATCCCTTGGATGTAAGTTTCCAGCAGTTTTCTCAGATGCCATGTTTCGATACGAAGAAGTACTAATCTGGATGTGTCACAGGTGTGAAGAACGTATCTCACGAGATAACAAACCTCTCCTCAATTCAATGCGAAAGGACGAGTTGACAAGTATGACGAGGATGTGTATGGATGGTTTAACAGATGAGCAGTCGCAGAACCTGAAAGAAAGTCTCTTGGCAATTACAGACTGGTAAGATGATAAATCATCACCTCGACACAACATGACGGAAGAATGTGTGAAGAATGATATTGGTAAGGCATTTCAAGCCTACCAGGTGGGAATGAATATGTTTGGGCATTTGCGCCAACCACAACGTCGTGCTGGAGGGGATGACAATTCTGAGGCTTCTGAAGAGAAGATTGCTGAACAACGTTACTTACCATCGATACCTTCGATCTTCATTGGATGAGGTGTCAGATCCAGGTGAATTGATTGCGATTCACCATACTGGAGAGATGGAAGATTCAGATGAAGAGTCTTCGGAAGTCCGCAGACGACGCTATCTGGTCAGTAAGCGTTATGAAGTTTCAGATGGTAAGCAATGGGATGTATGGTTTCAAGAATGCTTGGACGAAAATGAACAGATCAACAATGAAACGTTCAGTGAGACGAAGCGAGACTTGATGCAGAAGAGAGGAATGAGAGAAATGAGCACACTTGAAGTGCATCCGCTGAAAGTTAACCAGATCTTTCAGGGCCTTTTCAGTGACTCCGCAGGAAGCCAACCTGATCTCTCTGGGAAAGCATGAGAGCAGCCTAGTGGCAACTTTCATGGTTAGCTTCACACAAAGTCAGTTAATCGTGAATAGGAATGTGACAAGCTGTTGTTTCCACTTTCGAAATCCATGGACTGAGAACATGGCACGTTCACTATTTTCCACAGTCTCTTTGATCATTCTCACTTGTTTCAACATCTTTTTGGCTTCTATCCTGTAAATTCCATTTCTCCCACTGGTTCATCGTTGCAAACAAAACCAAGTGAAAACAAAAGCCACAGAAACCGGTCCTTGTTCAACGCTTTTGCATTGACGTCTGCGTTATAGCTGGTCTTGACTTGCTTGATGATGATCTTATCAGAGGTTGATTTTTCCTGAAGCCAAAGAAGACGACCACGATATGTCTCAACCTACCTGCTCCCATTTCACAACATTCGAACTGCTGAATTGTGTGAATCACAAGAGGTTTACCCTTCCATCAGACAAAAAGCTTTTTTTGCTCGGAATAAGCGCACGCTGGCACAAGGCCTGTGTCGCATGTCAAATGAAAGAAACAGAAGGTAAAAGAACCCAAAATGAAACAAAAATGGAAATGACCTATCGCCCGGCTCTCAGTGCTGGTCTGCAGAAACGTAGTGCAAAGGCCGTCGCTGTCCTCCAAAACCAGAATACTGTTGGGGCGCAGTCCAGGAGTGCAGAAAGTACATCCACAAAAAAGCACATGCCCGCCAAAGTGTATTCATACTAGATTGGACATCCGTAGGCGTACGCCATACAGCTGAGATCGCATGGTGCCGTGCTTCCAGCCCCGTACCCAACGGGTGGAAGCAGCAGAAAATTTTCACTGAAGATCTCAGCCAGACCGCACC
>BGPT01001276.1:616-30943 GCA_003297045.1 Symbiodinium sp. clade C Y103
GGCTTCTCGGCTTCTCGGCTTCTCGGCTTGTCCGGTGGCTTCTCGGCTTCTCGGCTTCTTGGCTTCTCGGCTTGCCTTGTGGCTTCTCGGCTTCTCGGCTTCTCGGCTTCTCGGCTTCTCGGCTTGCCGGGTGGCTTCTCAGCTTCTCGGCTTCTCGGCTTCTCGGCTTGTCCAGTGGGTTCTCAGCTTCTCGGCTTCTCGGCTTCTAGGCGCATTTCTGGGCCCCTTTTACCCGTGCATTGTATATGTACCCCCATGTCCAGACAAGGCCAGATGGGCTACAATGCAATAAACCCACCCTTTTAGCGGGATACTGTATCTGATCCCAAAACACAACAAACAAAAGATACAAAAAGTCTATGGCAACAATCCATCTGAACATTCTACCTGAAGGCACACATGTATTTTCCTTCTGTGAATTGTAAATCTCCACGCTCCAATCTTGCTGTGCACGGTTTCTGAGCGCAGTATCCACCAAACAGGAGTCTCCAGCAAGGGTTCTTTCTTTTCGTCGGTTTGTCGGTTGGTTCCAAGAGATGCAGTCACTGTGAATGCTGACATCCTAAAATGAAGCTGCACAACTGCAAATCGGTTGCTACACATGTTTGAACTGATCCTTCACTGCGCGGCTGTTACCGCCCCGGTCTGGATCACCCCATGTTACATTGTTTCCATCTGCCAAAATGGCAACAAAAGCAGCACCAGACGCATGAATTTCATGTACATTTTTGAGCTGCTTCTCGACTGCAGTGCTATCACCGCCCCTGTCTGGATCACCCCATGTTACAACGCTTCCATCTGACAAAATTGCAGCAAAAGCACCGCGGGTTGAATAAATTTCCCGCACGTTTCTGAGCTCACCCTCGACTGCAGTGCTGTCACCGCCCATGTCTGGATGGCCCCAGGTTACAACGCTTCCATCTGCCAAAACTGCAGCAAAAGCACCGCTGGTTGAATAAATTTCCCGCACGTTTCTGAGCTCACCCTCGACTGCAGTGCTGCCACCGCCCATGTCTGGACGGCCCCACGTTACAACGCTTCCATCTGCCAAAATTGCAGCAAAAGCAACGTGAGTTGAATGAATTTCCCGCACGTTTCTGAGCTCACCCTCGACTGCAGTGCTGTCACCGCCTGTCTTTGAACGGCCCCACGTTACAAGGCTTCCATCTGCCAAAATAGCAGCAAACGACGAGTCTGTGGCAACAATCTGCTGAACGTTCTTGAGCTGGTCCCGGACGGCTGTACTGCCACCACCATGGAATTCACTACCCCATGTTACAATCTTGTCACCTCCAACACACCACAATGCAAATGCATGCCATGTTGCAGCTACCTTTGGCTGCTGTGCAACGGCGCCAATGCTGTCCCCATCTTGAAGGCCAGAAAGTCGGAGAGAGCGTGCCGGATCCAAAAGACGCCCATCAGGCGCTGCAAGCCTCAGGAAACGTTGCCCCAAAGCCTGTTGTACCGCGATTTTCAGCTCAGCTATGGTGTCAGTGTGTGGGACTTTGACAGTTTCGCAGCGTCCACTTGGCAGGGAGACCTGGAGCGTGATGAAATTGTTAGCTAGCTGACCGCTCATGGCCCCGCTCTCCATGACTCAGCGGCAAAGGAGTAGCTCTTTGCTCGGAAATTGCTGCGAGAACATTAATGAAGCAGAATGACTTCGATCTACCAAACCCATTCATTCAAAAGATTTAAAAGGTAGACCCTGACTTCACACTGACACGCAAAACCTTATATACTTCCAACCTTGCTTCAAGGAGGGCTCAAAAATTGATATATTGCCACCATAGTTCGAAGGCGCAGGGTGTTTCACTTCAGAGAGCAGAGACTGCTTGTATTTGTGTGTGTGTGTACGTGTATGTGACCCAGGTATCTAGTCAAAATGTCTCAAACTTGGGGTCAGCAAGATATCCACAACATCCATTCACGTCCTCCACAGGGTTTTGGTCAATGTCTCAGGTTTTCGAATCCGCAACTTTCAGAGGGACACATGACTGGCAAAGCAGCAGCAGCATCATGATCCTCCAGGCCAAGGTGCAAAGGGGGCGGGGAAACTTGACGGTTGCAAGCCAATAGCCCTGGGCCGGGGCCGCTTCAGGTATGAGGGACAAATCCTCCTTGGGCGTCCCAAATAAAGAGTATGGGTTGCATATGGAGGGTTCCTAAAATGAGGGTACCCCATACCCTCAAAACGGATGGTTTACAATGGAAAATCCTACTAAAATGGATGATTGGAGGGTACCCATATTTTAGGAAACCTCCTTTTATGTAATTACAACATAATCTCTGCTTGAGATTGGAGGTGTAGATTCCCCTAAGTCGACTGCCACTCTTTCTCCGACAAGGCCACAACATTTTGCAGGAAGATGCAGCAAGAAAGCTTGATTTGAGGTGAGATGCATCTGCTGCATCTCGGAGACAGTTCCCAGAATTGCTTTGAGAGAATAGATTTTCCCAACAAAATCCATCCACTGATGATTTGTTGCTTGGCCAAAATCCTGAGTTGATCTTTGTTGGATTGAGTCATCCTGCAAGATCCATCCATTGTAATCCTACAAATCCTACATCGTTGGATGATATCTCATTAAAGTCCTTGTCAATGGCCGTGCCTCCCGGTGTCCGGTCCGCATCCGCTCAGCGGCGTCCATGGAGTAGCGGGTGGACCTAAGGGGTGGGTTGCAAGGCTTGGGTGGTGGAATGTGATGAGGATATAATAACACTGACACACAAATGAACATAATCTACTCTATAGCATTCTCAAAATAGATACAAAAGTGGGAAACCTGGATATATGAAGTATCATCTATACCATCCTGGAAACTTATCCGTTTGGGGGGTGCTATATGGCAATTATATTATCATAGGATGGGGATCTACATTCACTAGCTGTGGTTCAATGCCCTTGACAGGTACTAGTCACTATAGTCACTGGGGATTGTCGTCACCCCTTGAGCATCACGCATGCTGGAAGCATCGTAATCTGCCATGACCTTAGGGAGACCACGGAAATGAAGCCAAAGGGCAGAGCCATCTGCACCAAGAAGCCACAGCTGGCAATACGCCACACCCCTCAGGTTGCTATAGACTGAGGCTTCAACGCACAGGTCCTGGACAAAAATGAAGAACCTCAGGTGGAGCACGCGCCAACTACCCACCTCTTAGTCTCTTAGTGAGTCCATTTCCACTTCAATATCAAATAAATCGACCAAACGAGGCTGTGATAACTTAGTACATCTGCTAGTACATCCCTGTGGAAATTCGCCTGCTCACATGGGCTCCTCATTATTTAGACAAAAAGCGGCAGTCCACCTTAAATTACTAAAATAGCACATCTAAAGAATCATTACCTATAAGGATGCCTGGGCCCTGACACCCTCTAAAGAATCATGACCCAGGCAACCAACTACAAAAAAATGCAAAAGAATACAAATACAAAGGCAATTCTCTAAAAAAGAATCAGGGGTCTGTTTTAGCCACGCGGATGTCACCCTCCCTAAAAGACCAAATGTTTGTCAATCTTGTAGTTTGTTTGACTTATCTGTGATACAAGAGATGGCCGGCGCACAACAGCAGTTTCTTGCAAAATTCAAAAATTCCAAAGGCATGTCCTTTGGCCCTCAAAATGTCATCTCTGATCCAATGTTTTTTGGGACGACCCGGCATGTCTCGCTTTTTTAGAGGAAATTCCAAGGGGTATCTTAGTACTATCTTTATGATTCTGGATTCATTTTCCTTCCCCTTCTTTGTTCATACATGTAGGGATCTCACCAACCTCAAACTGCGTCGATCTGGAGTCATCGCATCAGGCTGCCCCACAAGCGCGGAGGCCCTGCAAGCTCCTCAGGAGCCTCCAGGACCAGTTTCAGCTGCTTCACCCTGGTAAGTCCCTCATGATTCGACAGTTTTTCCGAAAAAACTGGATAACTGTTGATCAAAGTATGATTTAAAAATAGTAAAATCATGCTGTGTCTTTTAATGATAATGGTGTCTGGCTTCATTTTTTTTTCCATAAAATCCTGACTGCATGATGGGTTATGGATGCGAATGTGGGCAGGTTTCAACCCCGATAGAATTTGGGGGTAGTAATAAGGCAATTGTGGGGTTCACAGAAGTGATCGACAAAGTCTGGTCAGCTGCTCAGTTTCAACTCCTCTGAGAGGAACAAAAAACATGACATGACTCAAGTAAAGGTCAATTGGAATCATCATCCCTGACAGTGGTGACTAAAGTCAGCCAGCAAGCTGGGCTTATCCCAAGAATTTTGTGAGAACAAAACGGAGACTGAGTAGCATTCGTGTCACCATTGAAATAGGATTCAACCAAACAATCAGGAAATACGGTGGTACGAACAAAACAATTTGGATATCGGCAAGTTCTGACAACTGCAGAAATTAAGTATTACCCTCAGTCTGGTCATTTAACATGGCCCACTTCTAGATTATTCATACTAGTAAGTAGATTGACCGTGGTGATGTTTGATATCTAAAATTGCCGCAGGTGATTCCCCATGATTGATGGTTAAATTCCCTTTTAATAAAATGCCATTGTACACTAAATTCCACTAAATTCCACTATTCTCATTTGTATTATCCCACTATTGATCCATTATATAGGAGTCTGATGTTCTGAAAAAGGGGATCCTCGAATTCTACAACCGGACTATCGCCTGGTTGGGCGCCACGTTCGGCCTTAGAATGGACCCGCAGAACGCTGAGGGTTGGCGGTTCAAAGGGTCCTCATCCCAAATTTAGGATAAATGGTTGGTTCCATATCCACCCATATCCATTGTACAAACTGCAGTGATCATTACTTGGTCCGCTTGATATCAAATGTTTGTTTCATTGGATTGGTTTAAGGGAAAATTTACAGGAAACCTCTATATTTGATGGGAAAATCCATGGTTTCCTGTAAATTTTAACCAATCCAATGTTTGTTGGCAAAAAGTCGGATCAGATTTTGAACCCAGCCAGCTACCGTCCGCAGTCCCGCACTGGCCGCGCCAAAAAGGTGAGCTCCCAGCAATGCCCTTTGTCGCATCACAGGTCCTTAGAGGTGAATCCAAGATGCTGAAAACAACACTTCACCAGGGTCTCCAATGTTGATGCATGTTGACCTGTGATTGACAATCAATATCAACCAGTCCATTTTGGTTCTTCCATGGTTTTTCCCATGCCCCTCCACTGGCTGGCGCCCACCAGCACGGCCCTTTTTCACGTCATCAGTTGCCCCATCCATAGTGGTGCAGGCGGTCCTTAGTTGGGGGCGGTTGAAAAGCTGAACTTCTTGTGAGTCAATAAGAGTCAAGGTCGTTCATAGGCTGTGATCTTTTCTCTTTTCCATATCGATGATTTGCGTTGGATTCATCACGTTATATCACGTTTGACACGCAGCTTGCACCGGTCCCACGCGGAAACTGATTGAAATCCGAGTTTCACCTCCGTCTCGTGTAGCAACTCCTTCAACATCTACGAAAATGGATGGGGATTGGGGAAAGAGTTGTCCCAAAAACAACTAAACTTCTGCAATGTCGGGACCTGCGGGGTTTATCATGGCTTGAGTTCTCTAACCAAATACATTCTATTGTCCCAGTGAAGGGAGACACTGAAAACCCTTCTGGGATCTTCTGGGTCTTTGGTGCATCTCAAGAATGATGCGGAAATCGCGTCAGAAAACATCAACTAATTGGTGGCGTTAACACATCCCAAAAGTACTAGTCATCTCAACCTATCATCCTGAAATTGTATGGTTGAATCAATCCCTTTTGTATGCTTGAACAACAGAAGCTTTGCAGCAAGGCATGGACCAGTCGCATCTGTCCCATTGCTCCTTGAGGCTGATGGCAAATTGACCGCGACGACTTCGAACATGCTCCTCGGCCCTGGGCTGGGATGTCACGACTATGTTGGGATGTTGGGATCATGTAGTCCGGTTATGGCAACAAAGATATCCGCAAAAAATCTCAAAAATTGACCTGACTCACCAAGACCACAAATCCACTGAGAGTATTTGTGGTGGCTTCAGATTATATGAATTGGATATGTACAGTATATGAATGTCTTGATAGGGACCACGTAATTACTGCCAAACATCAATGAGAGATGATGAAACGGTCTTGCATCCTTGAAGGCGGTATAGGAATGCTCGCGCCACAGCTTATGCAGCAGCTTACCTGTGAAACATAACTACCAAATTGTAAAGAAAATCACATTGGACACAGTTAATTTGTATACTCTTCCTTATGGGAATTCTACAATGTGGTGCCCCCCAGTCAGTTACAATTACGTTGGTTTATAACCCCATTAAATATAGACAGATATATCATGATATAAATTATCATATTATAGATCTACATTGAGTCACCTTGTAGTAGGGACATCCAAACAAGTCACTCCTACACTCACGACTCACTGATCCCCCGGAGCGATCTCCAAGAGCCTCCTTTTGGCGAGTGAACCCAAGCGCTGCCGCTCAGCTGCAGCATGTTCAGCCACCTAAAAACAGCAAATGATGGATTTCTGAAAAACAAGAGGAGGAGTTAATGGGAGGTTCATCAGAAATGATGGTTTTCGTTTTCATCAACGAAATTTGCGGAATAAAACTAACCACACTTGGGGTCTATGTGCGCGGCCGAAAAACTGGTGTACAGAATCATGGGTATGTTCAGAAGGGTCGACTTCACAGCGGCCATCGTAATGCAGAAAACATCTTCTGGAGCCAGTGACTGGGACACCAGGATTCCCCTCCGTCAAACCCTGTGGGGCCTACGACAAAACGGCTGGTTGGTGGTCGAGGGACCTGGGCCCAATAATTAGGTAAATAATTATCATGCTAAGTCAGAATTATCATGATCACTCCAAACATGGTTTACGGCTTCAACATAAGTTTCGACACACTCTTAAGCCTTTGACGGTGGAAACAGGATGGGTTCATTTTTGAATGTCCGCATATCCAGCCAACAACAACAAACATAGGAGATCAACGGAGGCTGAATGCCTCTATCATCTAAACAGCCAGGGCACCACTAAGCGGTGCAAAAGCTGTGCAAAGCCCTCAACTTCCTTCTCCGTGGCAATCAGGGTGTGGGCCATGTGAATGTGATCATGACCTCTGGGGCAATGCAAAATGACCGGTGCTTCCTGAGCCCAAACCCCAAGCGCTATTATGGCTATCGAGAAGTCCATTAAATTGAATGGTTTCCCCAAGATTAATCGCTGTCGCGCAAAAATCTGCAAACAACCAACCCGTCTCTGTATACAGGACAAATCACCGTTCATTTGGATGGGAATCACTTGTCACTTATCACTTCCTTTATGCAGAAAACAATAATATAAAACATAATATGGATAAACTAACTCACCATGTGTCATTCTCCAAAAAAACTATTCCGTAATTATGGCCCATAAATAATCAGACACATATCTGAACCTTAAAACAAATCAAAAAATCACCATAATCACCACAATCATCACCATAATCAATCCATATGGTCCATCATGATCTGTGCCTAAAATCACCAAAAATGCCCCAGATCCGCCACGGATCCGCCACGCCTTCGCGTCGTTTTCGCAGCGGATCCAAGCGTTCCTCCGCATCCGTCACGGTGATGCCTCGCAGCATCTCCCGCGTCCTGGCGCGTCGATTTCAAGGGTCGATTTGGGGCAGTTGAACTACCCTCTGGTAAACTAACATGGCGATTGAAAATGGCCATTGGCTATTGAAAATGGCCATTTATACTGGATTTTCCCGTAAAAAATTGTGATTTTCCATAGTTATGTTAGTTTACCAGAGGGTATCTGATTCTGGAAGATTCCCAAGGAAAAGTTGGGTTTTTGCGTGATTTTGCTGGCAGGATTTGTTAGGGTTTGGATCTGGGGAAGATTAGAACAACCAAAACATTGAGAAAAAAAAACAAAGGTTGAGAGCATAACTCACATTTCCATACATTTCCCACAAATTGGTAACAATTTGGGAGGATGCCGGTGCCTCCCATTTCTGGACAAAGCCTGTTGAAAACGATCCGATTTTGGAAACGCAAAAAATTGACCCACACCCGATATGCCACTGGATATGCTGTGATAGCTGAGTGTTTTCCAGTAAATGCAACATGCAACTGCAATTACCAACGTGTTTTTCTCGATGGGAGTTGCATAGAGCTATCTTTTGTTCTTGCCCTTCTAAGGATTCGTTTCCACTTCTGCGGGTTCTGCGGGGCATGAAAGGGGTTTCCCACACAGCTCAGGACCAACCGCAGCTGTTCAAAGCATCATTGAAGCTGATCTCGAAAGCATCGTACTGACGTGTATGTGTGTGTATGTGCATTTATATATATATATATATATATCATATATATATAATTATATATGTATGTGTGTGTGTGTAATGTAATGTAATGTAATGTAATGTAATGTAATGTAATGTAATGTAATGTAATGTAATGTAATGTAATGTAATGGAATGGAATGGAATGGAATGGAATGGAATGGAATGGAATGGAATGTAATGTAATGTAATGTATGTATATCTATACAGTCTATACGCGTAACACATTTATTTCCCTCTCTCTCTCTCTAACTTTTATATAACATCGAGATAGTTGGAGAGATTGATACGAATCCCCTGAGTTTTCGCGTCCCAAGATTTCAAGCATGGAAAAGTAACTGAAATGATCCCTGGCCCTTTCAAGCGTGGCATCACCCAGCCTGGAGTCATGCACTAAGGTCACATCAGCCACTTGCAGTTCCTGGTCACAATGGCTGGATTGTCCATCCAAGGAAAACTCTGAAAATTCATGGGAAATTGAAGGGCGTGGGTGTTTATAAACATTCAAGCATATATATATATATCTCTCTCTCTCTCTCTCTCTTGATCTTTATTCTGCGAAATATACACTGTACACCATCCTCGTGATACACATTATACCCCACTATACCACCATTTTTGTTGGTCACATCTTCATTTTGTCGAAGTTGAATCCACAAATGTTGGTATATACCGCCAGATTTGCTGCTGGAATCCATTCAAATCCCCCCTATTTTCTTGAAGTGAAACCCCCATTTTGGTTGGAGAAATCCATAGGCCCAACCCCCACATGTCCAGAGGCCGCCTCCACGAAGTTGGCCTCCTTGAGGCCATAGGAGCCGCTGCTCACCACGCAAATCCCCCGGAGCTGGGCCTGGCTGCCGCCCCAAGAGTGGGAGAACCATGGTGGTTTGAAAATAGGTAGATGTAGAATGATGTAGATGGGGTGCTCACTGAGATCTACTTTCAACATCTTTCAACATCTTTCAACCTCTCCCATGGATCAGCTTTCAGGTTTCTTCGGGCCTACGACCTGTGGCAGACGTGCCACTTGCACCATTCATCCATATATTGAAGTACCGAACATTGGAATGGGACCACCCTGGACTTCGCAAATGTTCAGGTGTTTTGTACCAGTTTTCCGAAGCAGGCTATGCCGACTATGCACTCCCCAAGCCTCCACTGCGACAAGGCCAAAGGACTCTTGCCAAACCGAGGGCATGATCAGCACAGCAGTCCTGAAGCTCAGGATTACCATGGAATACCGGAATACCACGGATTATGCAGGTCTGTTGCCACACCCTTCAGTGTAGGCAATACATTCTGTCAATGAAGGACCGGCCCATTTTTCATGGGGAATCTTGGATGCCCATGCCTGGCCAAATTAAAACACTAAAATGTACTGCAGTTAGCAATCTCCAAAAAGATAGAAAAGTATAGAAAAGTAATGTAATAACATGTAAGAACTAATAACTATTATTTCAGTGAGATTTTTTACTGTTTCATCTTTTTTTGGGGACTGTACTATAACATACTATAACCTAACCAAGATAGGTATACGCCATTTTATGACGTGTTGAGTGGGCGTGGTGTGCCTCCCCTAGAAATGGGATGATCCAAAATGACCCCCCAGCCATGGTTGGCAAATGGGATGGTGCAGATGGCATTGGGTTTACCATGTGGTCACCATGTTGATTAGTTAATTAGTTGACGGAGTATCCTTGGGGTCTGGAATTTGCACGTGGAGAAGTCGCCACCATCGCCGATTCTGGCAATAGCAGTAGCACAAAGAAGCAAGAGAAACGGGAGCAACAAGGATGTGAACAAAAAACAGGGTAAAGAAGGTAAAGATAAGTAAAGACGAGATAGCAGACAAGGCAAGCACGACTATGATTCGGTATGATTCAGGTCTGATTTGCCATGTGATTCACGACGGGACCTTTGGAGATTTACGCCGCAAACAAATGCAGCGTTCACGGACGGTGCTAGCGGCACAGAGCAATAACACTCATAGCAGCTGCTCTTTCAGGAGCAGAAACGGAAGCGGGCAATTGTTGTCGCTTTCTTCGTTTCTGCTGGGGCTCCATGTTTTGAAAGTCACGTCCAACGCAAGAGAAGCAAAATTAAAATAACAAGTGATCTAATCGGGAATGATGCCAAATCCAACGTACTCCTACATGGTACTATACTTACCCAAAGCTTGATCAATATTATCATTGTAAAGTGTGAGCAATGGGTAGCTCAAAGAAAGTGCCAACATGTTCCGCATGTCACGCTGACAATGGAGCTTACTCGCATTCCAAGCGTCTGACGATAGACAGCATCTAAATCATCAGTGCCAGGTACAATCTTCACATTGCCATGGGCGCGCCTTGGTGAACAAGTCATCAAGTCGTTAAGATGCACAGAACCGCTGTGAGAGCTGCACATCTGCCCTAAGGTGATAGTCATATACATCCGATCACAAAGCAAACGCAGATTAAAATGATTGGAAGGCTCTTGAAGGTGTAACTTAGTGACCTACAAAGCCCCCAGATCCAACTGGTGAATAAGGAATAGTTTACTACTGGGTTTGCCACATAAATCATTCCTAGAGTGAAGGCCGAAGACGCAAACAGTCCCGCTCTGGGCAAACAAGTTGCAACTGAACCTCGTGCAACGTCTTAGTCCAGCCAGTGCTGACACACAGGAACTCCACTTTTGGAAACCTCGACTGTGAATGAGGCTGAGATGTCCTGGTTTACCAGGACTCCTCTTTACAATATGTCCCCCGGTTCGGGATCACACTTTGCCCCATACCAAACTGTCGACGGGGCTTAGGTCTTTCCAGAATTATATAGTAACTCAAAGAATCTGAGTTCACTTGGCACCTGTATGCACAAAGCCCAAGGACTAACGACTCGTCTCGCCGTCCAGCAAACAACAACTCCCTGGAAAGCCCGTTGAGAGTGGCCTCTATGTCTTCCAACTATAGCACCCCCCTGAAAGATAGAAGGTAAAATCAAATCCTGTTAAACTCATGGTCATAGACGTTTCTATTTTGTGGGGGGTTGCTATACATCTTGCCTGCTGTGGGCCTAATCAAGGCTAACCCTGGTGCCAGCGGGTGACATCAAGGCCAAGCGTAGGACGATGGCCAAGCCCTTGGCGGGGCAAGGGCTAATAAAGGTGACCTCAGTCACAGGTCGCCAGCTGTAGTTCTCGGGCTGCAAATCGACTCTATAAACCCCACAGGACATCATGGATTCGGAGGGAAATGACCACTACACATGTATGTTGGCAACGAAATCTCAAGAAATCACAAGCCTTTCAAGGGAGTATTGCACCCTGGGGGTCAAATCATATCATCAAGATGATATTTAAGTGCCAATAGCATGGTGAAACTGTTAGTAACCCCATTCTATCCCATTCTGCCATACTCGGGGCTGGATCCCTGAACCAAGCCACGTATTTCTGTTCATCCGGCTGCACAGGCTGCACTTCGCCATCAAAGTAACCTAAGCGCATGGCGTTTCGGCGCCAACTTGCCCAAGGTTACTCTGAAGCCTTTTTAGCAGGACGACTGTCGTACACATACTTACTACAATGCCTAATGGACGGTTACAATAAATCGAATATGTTATCCCCAAACACCTGCTTTCGGACCAACAACGGCATCAATGGCATTCCAACAAATAGAAAATGAATCGAAAAACAATGACACAGTTTGCAGATGTTTGCAGCCTAGCAACCGTAGTCTGCACAGTAGCACAGCTTTGTTTTCACTTTGCCTCTCACTGTCCGAACGGGGTTGATGTTCCTCTGGTTGAATTGTTTTCCTCCGTACTATGGCTTCACACCGGGCTTGCACAAACAAGGTCAAGACGCTGTTAATGACCGGGGTAATTTTGGCATACGTCCAAAGGTTTTCTAACGTGAACATGCACCGGAAGGACGTGCACAATACTGAACCTTCTTGCCGTGTCCTGGAAGCCAAGTCAAGTCTCCCAAGGCTTTTCCAAAGACAGCTTTCGGTTTTTTGCGCCATTGCAACCCAAAGCCATAATCCACATTCTTTGATTCAAATATCTGTTTGACGCATCTTTGCCCCCTACCTGCTTGGGAATGAATGGCTTTAGTCACCCCAACATTAAGTTCCAAGAGCAAGTTAACAGCGTAGCATCAAGAGTGTGTTGGGAATTCCAAGGACAAGTGACAAGTGAAGAGCGTAGCATCAAGGGCGTGTTGGAAGTTCAGGGGAAAATGAGAGCGTAGCATCAAGAGCGTGTTGGAAGATGCAAGATGATCGCAAGCGAATGAACGTTATTAGCCCATCCCACCCCGCCCAACTCCACACATGCACAATACACAATTTGTGGGATGCTAATAATTCAGTCCGCAAAAACATGTTGTGTCGAAAATTATCACAAAAACGCATGTTTCGTCCAGGTCGTTATCAACGTCTCCAGCATAAACAACCAAGTTGCACATCGCCCTCTTCTGGCCCTCTGTGTGCACACCACCATCTGTCCGGCCTTTGGAAAATTTCTGAACGAAGTCCGCCAAGTGCTGAGAAGTACAAAACCTGAGCAAAAAGAGCTGCAGGACATTGAAGTCCAGCGACAAAGTTCACGATGCTTGTAAATCCTACCTGAGGCAACCATCGAAGCTAAAAATGACCCCGTGGAATATGCTTCTCCTCTGGAGAATTGGCAGTTTTTCAACTTCCATGCCAGCTTTTAGGCAGAGCAGATTGCAGATTGAGGTCAACAAAAGTCACGCTTAGTCGTCTTACACCCAGTTGCCCACTGCCGGATCATCTGGTAAATCTCACCAAACAAACATAAAAGAAATCCCAATCACAATGGTAGCTTCAGCCAAGGCACATGCTGATTTTGGGGTTTTGGATGAAGGTCTGGTGCAAGGCCAACCTTTAAGACAGAACACAATTGCAGGGCTTGCAAGTGCACGTTCACAGCCATCCCAATGCCAACCGATGATCTGCCCAGCAGGCACAGCTCAACCCACCAACATCAAACACCAAATATGGTTTGCCAATTAGTTGAAGTGAAGTTTTCTGAGCAGTTCATGCCAACAAGGCAGGGTAAACATTTCACTTGACAAAAAGGCAACTCTGGAATTGCAAAACATCACAAAATATGGAGAAAAAAAAGATTGTGGGTGCGAACTTATGGAGGTTAGTGATCTGGTTCTAACGATCAAAAATTTAATCCCAACCCCCAAGGACGATCAAAGAGAACCCGACCCATTGCTCTCCCAGTGACATCTGAGGCTCCACTTCCATCCCCCACGGACCAAAGGGTAGGTTGTAGTCATGGCCCATAACCTGAAAATCCGGCAGATAGGTCTTTCAATGTCTTTTAGGAACCCCTGATCTGTTCCTGCAAAAATGACCTGGGAATCGGAATTGAAGCCCATTGATGGTTTTGCCTGTGGAAACTTTGGGGATTCCAACTTGCAAGTTCCCTTCGGGGCACAACCATGAGTTTCGCACTTACCTACCTCCGCGCTGTGAATCCAAGAACGTATTCACCTCTTGCATATGGCATATTGATGCAAGATATTGTATGATTTCAGGATGGCCCTTTCGACGATGGCGTGCATGAAGTGGATGTTATTCAGAATGAATTCTGTTGACTTCAATGCACTGCCTTAGCTTATTAATGACCCAGTCACTACATACTTCTTGGCTTTGATGCTCCTGATAGCAGGCGACGGGTGTGAGCGAGTTCAGCCTGGTACCACACTGAAGCCAAGTGAACATCGCAAAGCTCCACAGAATAGATCATCCATGATGATCATCACCAGAGATCACCTATATAATGTTTCATCCTACAGATCCGCTTAAAGTCAGTCTCTTTCATCGTGGGGATTCCACCAGCCCGCGAAGGTGACCCCCGGAATAAAATGATCGTTAAGGGTTCAGATTAGCGTCATTCTTGGGGAGGTCACTGACCTTGCCGGGGGTTGGTTGAATAGTCCTTTTTTAAGTACAGTAAAAATATCACTATTGAATCCCAATTCTTTGGCTGGTTAAACCCTAAACCACCACTATCAAATATCAATGTTCATACCATATTTGTGGTTCCTATGGTTGAATCATGTTGAATCCCCATGATTTCATATGATTTTCATGGTGCCACTAGATCCCAATTTGGCAAACCCCACCGAAGCGTCCTCAACATGAGCTCCAGCGACGTGCGCCGCGCTTGGATGGACACAGCCAAGTCCGCTTCCAAGTCGCCGGCGCAAGCGCCTACACCGAAAATGGTGCCATGGGGCCGTTTGAACGAAGCGATTTTGTTGTCAGCTGTAGTATGTTGACCAATTTTCTAATTTGCAAATTATATAAAGATGATCTGATACAATACTATATCTATGTGTGTGTGTGTAAATATATAGAAACAAAATCTCTCTCTCTCTCTCTCCATCGTAATCAGGTCACGCTGAAATTACATGCAGCAACCATTGTTGGAGTGGGGAAGCCCATTGGGGGCCCCTCCGTCAATGTCAAGCCGCCTAGCAGCTGCCCCATGCTGCCACGCCATGCTGTGACCTGGTCACCCAGCCCCAGCTGTTCCAAAACATCACAACCAGGCTGACTAACAGAACCGACAGCACAATAATAATGAATATATCATAGTAAAAACTATGATCATGATCATCATCATCATCATCATCATCAGCAGCAGCATCATCAACAACATCAACATCAACATCAACATCATCATCATCATCATCATCATCATCATCATCATCATCATCATCATCATCATCATCATCATCGTCATCATCATCATCGTCGTCATCATCATCATCATCATCATCATCATCATCATCATCATCATCAATCATTCGTATCTTCACTTTATTTGATCTGAGCTGTCTACAGGCTCACCACCACGGATGGTCAAGGTCAGTTCTTGGGGCCCTTCACTGGGCACTGCCCAATGTCCTGTCTCGTTCTTCCAATCCTTGGTGCCCCAAGAGGCTACAGATATAGAATCGAAACGTTGTTGGAGCCCGAAGCCATTCCTTGCAGTCACTACAGTATCAAGATGTATCCAGGTACAGCCCTGAAATCTGGAAGCGAAAACCGGCCATCTGCTATCTTCCAATCCTTTTTGCGAGGATTCCAAGTTTAGATTTCAGGATGAGTCAGCAGGTTTCATGCGTGATCCTTCTATTACCTGGCACCCTAGTGTTCAAACCAAAGCAACTGGTGTGGTTGGACATTCATCCCCCCCATAAACCAATTGTCCTGCAGGTATGTATCCCCTCCCCATATCATCTACAATCTCAATGTTTTTGGATTAAACCTGGATATATAAAGACATGTTAAATCCCCTT
This sequence comes from Symbiodinium sp. clade C Y103, assembly GCA_003297045.1. Lineage (NCBI taxonomy): Eukaryota > Dinophyceae > Suessiales > Symbiodiniaceae > Cladocopium > Cladocopium sp. clade C. The sequence continues at coordinate 16,271 of BGPT01001276.1, forward strand.
TTCCGATGCTTAAACCACCACTTGATTAGGATTGAATGCATGAGATGTTTCGGGCTGGGTAAACGATGTCAAAGACCCATAAAGACCCTATCCTCAAATGGGATACAAGAGATGTTAAAGACCCTATCCTCGAATGGGATAATTATTGCAATTATTCACCACCCCTAGCTCCCAAAGTATCAATGGTCAGCTGATTTCATCCTACATCCCACCCCATTCTATAGGGTATAAGCATACCCTTTCAAATTAAATCAAACAGTCATAGGGTACTATTTATAGAGCTACAATGGTTTCATGACCCCTGTAAGCAAATGGCGCTCTATGGAATGAAATTCAGAAGGTAAAAATCACCAAAACCCTCTATAGACTGGACCATTCTGTAAGGATTGCGGTGTGGGGATATATAAGCTCCGTCTGCTGATGACTGAATCCAAGTTCCTGGTTTAGATTTGTTGATGGCACACAACCAAGTAATGATGGATTCTCAATCTCATTTGGACTGCTAAATTCCAGCTGTGAAATGGCTAAATTCACTTCTTCTCAATTGGTTTTCGGATGATTAAATCCCCAAAAGTATCAGATTTCCTCCATGTTGGATGGTAAATCCATTCAAAATCCACCAGTTCAGGACGAGAAAGCATGATAGACAGTGATATAAAACATCATAAAACATCAAAAAACATCGAAAAAACATAGAAATTCACATATGTTGGTTCTCAGATCCACCATGATCCACCTTGTTTCATCCTTATGGTTCCAAACAACCGCCCAGTAGCATAGACCAGCACCGCTGTTAGCTCCAACTTTGGGCTCTGCTGCACGGATCTCACCAGGGCCTGCGCCGCATAGCGCCGTCCGTTGCCCGTGCTGCACACCATCCCGGGGTCCTTGGGAGCTGCTGGGGACATTTTTCATTAGGGAAAAATGAGGGGAAAAAAAAGGGGTGCGTTCGTGCTAATAAACTTTGTATACATAGAAATGATATACTTTATATATATATATGATATCGTATATGCATTTTTTTGTATATACTATAGCACTATGTAAATATGAAAAAATGGAATATGTGCGTATGGAATTGTATGGGTATGTGTGATAATTCATGTATTTGAATGCTAATCTAGTTGCACTATGTTGTAAAGATATGGGGCAATTCTGGCAAGGGATGATCTGCCAAGATCTGCAGCCACATCCGCCATGCAGGTCATTGACTTCAGAGCCCTCCAACATCGAACATGAACTCTTGCAATGAGCATGTCACTTTTGATGGGAAAACATGATAAACAGGGGATACGTTGTATATATGTTGTTATATGATTATAGTGTATCTATAGTCAATCTTATCATTGTTAGGCAAAGCCTGGTACACTACAAACCTTGGCGCAGCCTGAGGCCCGGTCAAAAAGGCTGGTCTCATCAAATTCATCCTGAATGGACAAGCGGACTGGCAGCACATCAACATCCCGCTGTAAGACCCTCAGATAAGAAAAAATAAAAAACTTCTGACTTGCTAAGGATCAAACATTGCGTTGGTGCAAGTTGACATTTGCTCTTGCAACCCTGTCCTGGTTAAAAGATGTTAAAAGTATGACCCAATAGGCACAGGCTCTTTCAATCGCAATAGTGGCAATTTCCTTTCCGGAGATGTCTCTCATCGGCCTTGAGGTACCCAATGCGGATCCCATGTCATTTGTTACAGGCTACCCCTCCATCAAACGACATTTCAATAGAAACCTGCGACGTCCCTGCCTGCGTCGCCAGCACAGCAACGCGCAATCGTGCCGTCTCCTGGTGATCTGATGGGGCACGCAGCTTCACTTCCATGGGCTGCATACTTTTGAGCCGTGAAAAAACAAAATAATCTACATAATCTATCATAATCTACCCTCCGGCAATCTGATGCAACTTGGCAATGGAAATCCCCAATCATATTCACGTATATTCATGTATAGACTATGTTCCTACCATTGTCTTTTCGATTGCCAATCGGGATTGCAAGGTGGGGTAGGATCTCCACCCAGAAAGCGCCTGCGGCTCTGGAGCTGCGGAATCTGGCCTGAGCAATGGCGAATGTTTCATCTACCAAAGGTGTCAGGGGTGGTAATGACAATAACAACATGTAACATAATACGGCAGCATAACACAACATAATCACTTGTAACTTGTAACAACATATTTGGTGATAGCAACGTATAGCCAATTAAATATATCACCATATGACAACATAGAACAACTCATAACAACATATAACAACATGTAACAACAGCATATTAACAAGACATTACTGATAGGCAAATACAGCACCATATAGCAACATCTAAACAACGTAGTCAGTCCTGGCCAGTGAGAAATGAATGAGACTGCACCCGTGCGCTACAACATATAGCCTGCACAACTTATAGATTTATGGCACTTTTTAGCAGCATACCGCAAAGTATAGCATATTGTAGCAAGTTATGGCAACATATTTGGCAATGTATAGCCATATATAGAAACGTAGAGCAACATAGCAATATCTGTCTGGCAGCCCGCTTCAACCTAAAGGGGGATCGGTGCTTTAATTTTGATCCAATAACATTTCGTCAGGCCAGGATGTGATACATATTACACCATAGATTCAATAATCATCAAGAAGGTGCAGGGGAAATCCGAAAATAAGACTACTTCCAGTGATGTCGAATTACTACAATGTCAGCTTCTATCATTAAGTAGGTTGACCGACCTTCTTCTTTTTGTTCACTGATGATCATGCTCAATGCCCGCTCTGAAATTTTGACCAGCTTGTATTTGATCATCATTGGATGTGCGTTTGTTTTCCCAATCTGTGTTGAGTCTGTTTCTCTGCTGGTTGCTGCATGGGGTCCCCAGCTCCCAGCAAGTGTAGTTGGATGTGTCTTCAAACAGCTATAGTTTGATACCGGAAACATCCGGAAACTTCGTAAGGATATCAGCCATCCTGGCCATCCCTTTATCTGTTGGTCCTTACTCCGCTGGCGCCTCAGCAGCAGATCGGCCCCTTCTTGAGGGTTGGCTGCCTGTCGCAGCGCATCTGCTGAGTGCTGGGCCCTGAGGTAGGCTACTCCTGGCTGTCCCAGGGCGTTCCAACGGGTCGGTTGGGTGGGAACGCCTGATCGACCCTGTCCTCCAAAGACCACCATCCCAGCTAAAGCTTTCCTTTCGCAAAATGCCTGCCAGTTTAGCTCGGACACTTCAGAGATTTCTGGCAGCTGTGCAGATTCACATATACAGAGGGGAAGTGAACAACCCCAAAGGCAAGAAAAAACGTAAAATCATCCCTGCTGTGGTGCTGGTTAAGCCTTTCAGCGGCTGAGTTGCATGGAATAGCCACGCGCCTTGGCCTCGGCCAGTTGAGAAATGGGAACTTTGCCCAAGTCTTGTCCGGGAAAGGCATCATGGTCGCGCAGCACACGCCACCTGGGGCAACAGGATGGGTGCGGTGAAGAGTTCTGCAGGTTGCACCGGAACCATCGCAAGTGTACGAATCTGAACGAGCCAATTTTGAGCAGAACGCAAACCAAGCAAAATCTAGAGATGAAAGCATGCAATCGTTGAACAGGCAAGGCTCCATGTCGGTTCGAAATTGATGGGGTTTTTGGAAAGACATGGAAAAGCCAGGTTTTCCATTCGACTCCCAGCCATGATCCGGACCTGGGTTGCCACTCACCCTGCCGGGGCGGCAACTTCTCCTGTGCGCGGGCCTATATTTTTCCTGGTGGAAATGGCTGTGGATCAAACATGAAGCTGTTCATCCTCCTTGTGTTAAATACAGCCCTCGGAAACCTTGATTAGTATGTACTGGATTGGACATGGGCCTACAAAATGGCGCGTTGTAACCGTCTCCAACTGTTATTCACTACATGGGGCAAAGATGGAAAAAATAATTTGGAGCCACAGACAACAGAAAAAGGACGAATAACTCGGGCCTCACCCATTTCCATGGTGACTCCACATGATCAATTCAATAGGCATGTGGTAAGCTCATTGATGAACGCCAATTTCTTAAAGGCATATTGGCATGGTGCCTTGTTTTTACCACATGAACCTATCAATGGCCACCTCATTACCACTGAGTCTGGGCCAAAATGTGATACGTATGCCCTGCCCCATTCCTGGTGCTGCCTGTGCTCTCGGTACAGCTTTCTCAGGACTTTTCTGACGCTCTTCGGCAATGCGCTGGTCTTCTTTGGTCGCCAGAGCAACACACAGCCTGACCCAACAGACCCACACTGCACTTGCAAAAGGTCTGCACAAACTTCAACACTGACATCCCTTTCAACCTGTCAATCTAACTATTGGGCACGGTGCCTCTCCACTGTGGTTACATTTTCTAGTTATGCAGAAGAAAACACCAAAAAATGCTGTGAAACTAGGTCCAAGTGTTTCATGCTCATCACGTACGGAGAACCCTAGGGGCTTCCCGGGGTGATTCTTCAAGTTGGAAAACACTTCGGGGCAAACTAACTTACCACCCCAAACATCAGTGGAATATCTCACAAGATATGATTCACCCACTTACTCTCCCGTTACCATCAGGTCAGTTCGATCGTCTCACGAGGCGTCCATCTTCCATCACTGGTAGCTCAAAATGAGCCATGAACCCCAAGAAGGGTCCCTATTGGCTCCAGAACCGCAAGCGTTCTGATGTAAATGTAAAGAGCACAATGCCTTTTGATGTTCAGGGATGAACCAATCTTGGCTACTTCAGATGTTGCAGGTGAATCAGCCAGAGCATCCGCGGCAATTTTGCACTGCTCNTGACCAGATATGTGTACAGTATAGACCATGCTGCATGTAGTTCATATGTTGTATATGTTCTGCAGCCATTTAGTGCTTTTAGTTACCTTCAAGCTCAACGAGTGAAAAGGTGCTGAACTGTGCTCAGGGTGTGTTCATCAGATTTANGTTGTATATGTTCTGCAGCCATTTAGTGCTTTTAGTTACCTTCAAGCTCAACGAGTGAAAAGGTGCTGAACTGTGCTCAGGGTGTGTTCATCAGATTTAGGAGCCCAAATTCTCTGTTCAATGTAATATTGATATTACTGTATATACGCGCAATGCCGGACTTCGCCGGGGCATTCTCATGAAGGATCCTTTGCAGGATCGAACATGGTTCAGATAACTTGCAAACATATTGGCTATCTAGCAATGATTTTGGGTTTAGGATGGTTTAGGGTGTTTAGGTTCTTTAAGGTTGTAGGGTTGAGGTTTAGAGTTTGTGTACTATCTACATATAATGTATATATAGGAATATTGATTTGATGTATATGTAAATAAATACATAAATAAATCAATAAATAGATACATAAATGAATAAACATAAATATAAATATATATATATACAATGCGTAGATATATACACATATACCTATTGAATATACCTATTGAATGTAAAAACGATATATACATATATGTATATATATATATACACATATACATCGATATATATGCAGGTATATGCACCTATCCAACATTTATCCGACATTTTGCAGGCATGTTCAGGAGGCTCCCCGCCATGACCATGCCTCAGGTGCCCTGTTGAGATCGCAAATGCAACATGTGACGATGAGTCACGGTCTACACCTGAAAGGGCTCAAGGCGGGGACGTTTGACATTTACAGCAAGTACATATGTATACATATATATATATACAGATGCATATCTATATATATATATATACATATCTATATATATATATACATATATATACATATATATATATATGTATATGTATATATATGTACACATACACATGTCACATACATGCATCTCTCTCTCTCTCTCTCTCCCTCTCTTCTCTTTCTATGCTACGTATATGTGTACATAGATTGGGACTATGACATGGGTTTGTCCAAAAAATGGGGATTCAATCACAACATATGCCAAATTTCAAGGGCAATGTGACGATTAACAAATTAACGACGAACTGTTGGGTGCCTTATCAAACAAACGCATTGAACGGAGGTGGCTGGTGAGAAATTTGGATTTGGCCCAATGGGTGGAGATTAATCCACAAAGAAATCTAGCGAATAAAACATGTTTTGTAAGTTGGCCCCCAACTTTTTGAAGTGGAAAGCACCAAGGGATATACTGACCCAGAATCATCAATCCTAGCTTCAGGAACCATCCAATACAGATTGTTTCGGCCAGTATTGACGCATGTGTCTTGTGGAGCCTTGAAGATAGGGTTGCATGCAAATCTTGGAACCTGTCAAACAAAGCTATTGTTAAATCTCTCTCTATCTATCCATTATCTATCTATCTATCTATCTATCTATCTATCTACCTATGTCAATGTATTGTGTAGAATTGTTTAATGGTGATTGGCAATGAACGTCATGCAACAACAATTGAGTCTCACGTCACATCACCATTACGGAGCGCAGCTCGTGAGTTTCTTTCCGGTGCCCGCTTTTCGGAACGCGGAGTCACGTCCGACGCCTGCCATGGCGGATGCTCCAACTTCCCAGCCCAGCTCAAAGACAGGGGGTAGGGTGGGGATGGAGATGGGTCAAGTATGAAAATCCATGAAATATATACCATATTTGTGATACACATCCAGAAACATCCAAGAATCCCAAGCATTTTGGGGTGAAGAGAAGGGTACCAGGGTCGGGACTTGGATGCATTGAGACAAGGACAGCAATTTTTGTTGGTTTAATCGCCATCAAAGCGCAATTCAATCCCTATTAAACCATTGGTTCATTGTACCCAGTTGTGTCAGTTATTTTCTACTTGGAGAAAGACAGTTCAAAGTTCACGCCTTTCGCAGGGAATCTGAAAGGTCCGGACCTGGCAATCTGTATCCGATCCAAGCAGAATCTCTGTCATTTATATCGGTTTCTTAAGAACTTGGTGACCTTGGTCTTCTTGCTGGGTTTTCCATAGTTCCCCCCCAACACATTTGTGGCCCAAAGCCCAATGGTTCTCCAGGACTCTGGGCACAGAAACGAGTCGCAAAGTGAAAATCTTCGAGAAAGGCACCTTGGCGACTTCACCACGTTTTTTTCGAGAGCAAAGTGGATTTCTTTTAGCGATGATAAGTGCAGATTTTGGCAGTAAAATCCCTAGCTCACACACACAGATATGTATAAATAGAAGTATTATACACATAAATCACTCTATGTATTTCTGTGTGCATTTCCCTTGTATATATTTGTTTTTTCAGAATCGGTTTCTCCCAGCGTCAATGCGGTGATTTTTTCTGATCTTCCGCGTGGCCAAAAGAGGCTCTGCTCGGAATGTGATGCCCTCCACGGAGGGATGGTTTGGCTTGGGAGACCTGGCTGCATATGGGGAATTCATGGGAAGATCTGAAGGTTTGGCCCGATATTTTGTTGAACACATGGTAAAAGCCATGGGGAAATCTATTTTTTGTATTTCCCCTGCAATCTATTGATGATAGATGATGATGGAGTGAATCGTGCATCGCCGTTTCGCATGTATGTGCAGCTTCAACATTTGATGGAGACACAAGACATTGTACCTGATGGATCTGGTTGCTTTCCATGGCTATGTTAGATTACCAGAGGGATCAGAGGTTAGTTACCCACAACCCCTAATTGATGGCAATTTTGATGGTTGGTTGTGTAGTCACATGTAATCATCGAAGTAGACGATTTCCCTAGATTTGGACAGCCATTTTCTTATATACATCGAGGACAAGAATAGATCCACTGCTGGCGTGGCAAACCCCCTTTGCACCGGTACCCCGAAAAGACTTGGATGGTTTACAACCCCCAAATTTCCAAGATTGACATGAAACCTGAAAAGTGGTGCCCCAAAGGAGATTTTCCTACCAGAAACGGTTTCATGTTACATTTACGTTGTATTTTTTCCTCCAATAAGACTTTGAAACCAGTGAATGTGTGATTCCGAGTTTTTTTTCCCCCCAACTGAGGTGGCCGATTTCTGCCAAAGGACTTGACTACCTTGGAAGGCCTCAATGCCACCTATGCCACCAAGGACTGGGCTTGGTTGGTTGGTAGTTGGTTGGTTGCTGAGAGGTGGTTGCTCGTCTGGGGATCATTTTCAGTGCTTGGGGCTTCTAGATCAATGGAGTGGTGATCTGAGTTCATTGGGGGCAAGCTCCAGCTTCCAGATTGAAACTGCCTGTGGTCATAAGTCGAAACAGCATGAAACAGCCAACTTTCTTGTGGGCCAGGAAATTCTGCTGGGCATTACCATTGGCTTTGCTCAGGTGTGGAGACAGGGTGGTAGGGGTATCCATCAGCCAGAGCCCACCATGGATAGTGGTTAGACGAGCTTTTTTTGAAAGTATCAATGCCCAAAACATATGCATCCTTGAGATACATCATCCAACCATCGTGGATCTATGCGTCTAACCTCCTCTATAGTCTTCCATACAACATGAAGATGCTACCTCCTGAAAGTATTTGACACTACTTGAAAAAAACTATAGAATTTTGAGACTCTATAGGTTGGGATTTTGGATCTATAAAGCCTCAGAGTTTAGGCCCAAAAACACCCATGCCATGTTCAACTTTTACCATTTTTGTCACCTTCAGCATAACTTCTTGGTGTCTAGCTCATCTTCCCAAAATCAGGGCCCCAACCAACATGGGTTTCTCTAAAACTCGTGTATCCTGTATCCCCCAAATTTGGTGATTAATCATCATTTTTTCCCCACTAAGATATTGCTATTACTGTGAATCTAGTACCCCAAGCAACATCGGAGTGGCACTTTTGAGGTGCCCGAATCCGTGGCCTTCGCCTTCTTGGCGCACGTGCGGCCGCACGTGGCGCTGCATGCGGCATGGGTCATGGGTGGCTCGGAGAAGAGGGGAGCAAAGCGCAGGGGGTGGGGATGGTGAGGCTCTGGTGCTGGGTGAAGTCTATGGATGGGATGGTTTTTTCAATTGTGGGTTGGATGGTTGAAATTGGTTTCAAAATGTGTCAACCTGTTTCAATGGTTGTTTTGTTCTTCAATCAATCGAAGAACTGCGAATCAAGCATGGCAAGCTGGAAGATCAAGACTCTTGAATGGGAGAATCCCTCATATATAGATCTACATGGAAGATGGAAAAACTTTAGCCACGGGTGATGTTTGATGGAGGATTACCAATCAGAGAAGACAGTGGGATACCACTGAAGTCGGTGGGTTGAGTCTATAGATGGAAGGATGTTGTATTTCAGATGGATGGTTGAAATTGGTTGAACACACTGTGAGACATTTCCATACAAATGGGACGATGACCATCCACAACATGAAAACCAGCATACCCGGCTCTAATTTTTTGCTGTATAGATGGAGGATGGAGTAGATTCAGAGGCAGTCTGATGGTTGGTTAGAGAATAGGGGAATATAGATGGATATTTGAATACCAAACTCAATGTCCGAAGTGGATGATTCAGTCCCAAAAAACCATCCGCAGTCAGCCCTTGAGCCCTTGAGTGTTGGGCCGGACATTGGCCTGATTATCCTCCGGTAATCAAACATAGCGGGAAATCGCCCATTTAGTTCGATGATTTGCTTCCCTTAAAGATCAATTTTTATGGGGATTTTCCCAACCAGCCATGTTGATTGCCGAAAGGTATGGGGTATCATCCCCCCCTGTTGCCTGCTGCCACTGAGGGCTCTTTTGCAGCTTGCTGGGTGGCAGGTGCGGTGTTAGCCACGTTTTCCTTTCTGTAAAGGTCAGTCTCCACTTGGAGAATTTGAGTCCTTTGCAACTTATTTTTGACGTGGGTTAGCTGTGTTGTTTTCTTACCTCCTGAAACGTGCATTTATTAGCCAACTATGTAGTATGTATCTATGATTATGATTGTATGTATATATATATATATATGTATATTATACATAGATATGTACATGTGTATGTGCACAAGCAGGCAGAACCATAATTGCATGATATATATATATATATATACATATATTACACTTCAACATAGACACACAAAAACACACGCAGTTAGCTCCCAGGCCTGGCATGGTGAACGGCGCCACGGGCGCCTTCGCTGCCATCATCGCCACCTTTCTGCCGGTGCCCAGCGTGCCAGGCGCCTGCAGTTGGAGGTTTCTGAAGTCATGGGGGTACCCCCAATCATCCCAAATTAGACTACAAGACCAGGACAAGAGTTTTTCCTTTTGACTACCTGCTGCAACCCTCTCCCCTGAGACTCCTGACAGGTTTCATGTGAATCACATTGGCGGATCGCTGATCAAAAGAATAAGTACGAAAAGAAGTAAAGATAGACACTCCAGACAGTATGCAAAGGGGGTTTGTTGCAAGAAGAAGAAGAGAAGAAGACGTAGTAGTTGTAGTCTGTCGTAGTAATAATCGTAGTAGTAGCTGCAAAGGCTGAGAGGAAGGTGCGTGTTGCAAATTATTCGTGGCATTGAAAGCGCTCAATCTTGCTATGTCTGGTACTTCGTAATGGCAAAATGGTATATCTTTCACATCCTCTTCCACAGTCTGCTTCCATGCTAGTTGCAAGTGTCGCGTTTTTCCATTACCCTTTTGCGTAACGGCCAAAATAGCGTAGTTTTCCAGTTCCATTTGCCCAGGGTAGAAAGAAGCCCAGGGAACGCAAAACGAGGGTGAAAGCAGAGAATGAAAGAGTATATACATTAGCGTATCCACAGTTGATGCAACAGTCTTTTTTTTGGCATGGTTACAGTGCTGTCAGTCAGCAGCATTTTCGCGGATCTAGCATCGCCCGCAGCCATTTGAGGGGCGGTTTTAGCTGTTTGCAGGTCTTCGGTCCGGAGCCTCCAGACTTGTAATGCTGCCGCCAGTGGGGAGCAGCATGCAGACTCGCTGCGCCTGGGCCTGTTCGCTGCGAATTTTTTGTGCTCTCCTTTTCGCCAAAAAACATGTCTAATCCTGCTTTTTGGCTCCATCGTTCGTGCAACAAATCGTGCTTTTTGGTGCTCCCCCTCATGCAACAAATCATGCTTTTTGTTGCTCTCCCTCGTTCCAAAAAATTGTGCTCTGGATCGTACTTTTTGATGCTCTCCTTCGTGCAACAAATCGTGCTTTTTGGTGCTCTCCCTCGTGCAACGAATCGTGCTTTTTGGTGCTCTCCCTCGTGCAACGAATCGTGCTTTTTCTTGCTCTCCCTCGTGCCAAAAATCGTGCTCTGTCTGGATCGTGCTTTTTGGTGCTCTCCTTCGTGCAACAAATCGTGCTTTTTGGTGCTCTCCCTGGTGCCAAAAATCGTGGTCTAGATCGTGCTCACTGTTACAGCTTTTAGGCTTGTGTCAAAATCTACCTGGTAACCTGTGGGACTGCTGCAAGGTGTGGCTAGCTGCGCCACTGCTGCTGCTGTGCATCATTTGTTTTGTATTTGTTTTGTAAAATCTTGAGTTGCATGTGTGAGGTGGGATTTCAAAGATTTTTGGAAGTCGCATTGCAAGAGGACGTCGACACCCCGCAGTTGCACTTTGCACTTGGAGAAGGGAAGTTACTCTTAACACCCGAAAATACCCGAAAATGTCATGCAAGAAATTTTCGAAGGCCCGGTGCTGCTGCTTCTACCCATGTGAACAAAAGCTGTGGCAAAAAAATCTGTATCGAATGACAGACCCCGATGAAAATCTCAAAGAAAGGGAACAGCTCGAAGTGGAAGCGATGGACATCACATATGATAGCGAAGTCTTGCAGGTGTTGCGTTGATTTTTCTGCTGCTGCTGCTGGATTCTTACATGCTTTATCAGGTTTTTATGTGGAGACGCTGCCCAGGGACAAATCTAAAATTGATGAATGAGGTCATCCTCAAGCCGCAAAGGTATGATGATGTAGCTGTGAATGGAAGTTGTTTAATGCCTGCTGCAGGAACCAAACCTGATCGTGCAAAAACTTTGCCATATACCGCTTTGATATGTGCGAGCTATATACACGCCGCCTCCCGTGCAAGGCTACAACTTTCCTGAGCTGGTGTGATACAGCAGAAGTGCCGCTCAAAATGATTGCTTGGTATATGCTTGCAAGTGACCAAAATAGTGCAACGCGCTGCAGCTGGTAGTGATATATGTTCAGTCGCGCGTGCTATCCATGCCAATCCAATGGTTGCCGTGTGGGAGTCAAGCGCCGCCCAGCATGTCAAGCATTTCACTTGTTGTGTTGGCTTGTGCGCTTTGCGTTTCTTTTTTTCTTCTGAAAGCCTTGTGTCGTTGCAGCGGGCGTGCCCAACCATGGCCGTAGCCTGGGTGGACGTTGCCGAGCCTCACAATGACCATGATTTGGGTCCGTGGCCACTACAGCTGGGACCCCTTGCAGGCAACGCCCCCTTTTGCGTTTTTGTGTAGAAGAGGAGCAGCGCCAAAATGTCAACAAGACAGGCCGTGATAGAGCGGCAACTGCGCACAAGCCCACCATGATGTTCACTGCCAAGGCGGTCAAAGTCACCCGGTCAATTGTGAAGTGAAGTCTTTGAAACCTCCCAGGTCCAAGGGCCAAAGTCCCTGTTGTAGCGTCACAGGCTTCACTATCACCCACTCACTTGGTGCATGCAAAGCAACATTGCCGTGCAAACACGCAGCTCGCAAACATAGCAGCCAGGATCGCATAACACACCCCGCTGATGCCATGCTTTCACCGTGAGATTTTGGTGCATAGCCGTGCAGCAAACCTTACTTACTGCCTTGCTACAATCCCAAAGCCCCGTCCATAACCTCAAATGGGTAATGTGTTGAACATGCATGTACGCTGGCTGGACTATGCCGCAAAACCATGTTTTTGCGCAGCAGCTCGTTGTCAAGCGGTGAGAAGTTGACATTTCTCTTGCTCTTTTGTTTGCTTGTGTCATGATGACCGATCATGAATCGACAGTCGCGTGCTCAGAGGTGAATCCTGTGTGTTGTGTGTGTTTTATGTGTGTGTGTTGTGTGTGTGTGCGTTGTATAGCGTCGTGTTTGACGCATGCATGTTATGACAGGAGCACAACGCAGAGTGTATGAAGTTGCAAGAATCAGTGAAAAAGCTTTTTGAACGTCTCAACGTGCCCATGCAGGAGGCCATGCGTGTTTAAATAGTGATGATATATGTCACCCCATGTGGGAAGGGAAAGGTCTCGTTTTGGAACGCGTGATAATACTCATTTTGGAACGCGCGTTTTATTACTCAATTTGGAACGCGGCAAAATCATCATCATAATCATCATAATCATCATCATCACCATCACTATCACTCACAGCATCATCATCATCATCATCATCATCATCAACATCATCATCATCCATCATCCATCATCCATCATCCATCATCCAACATCCATCATCATCATCCATCATCATTATCCATCAACATCATCATCAACATCATCATCATCGTCATCATCATTCATCATCCAACATCCAACATCCATCATCCACCATCCATCATCCATCATCCAACATCTAACATCCAACATCCAACATCCAACATCCATCTTGATCATCATCACCATTCTCCATCATCATCATCATCATCATCATCCATCATCCATCATCCATCATCCATCGTCCAACATCCATCATGATCATCATCATCATTAGCCATCAACATCATCATCAACATCATCATCATCATCATCATCATCATCATCGTCATCATCATTCACCATCCAACATCCAACATCATCATCCATCATCCAACATCTAACATCCAACATCCAACATCCAACATCCATCTTGATCATCATCACCATTCTCCATCATCATCATCATCATCATCATCATCATCATCATCATCATCATATATCATCATCACCAGCCATCATCCATCATCATCCATCATTCAACATCCAACATCCATCATCCATGAGACATCATCAGTATCATCATTATCAACAACAATATCCATCAGTCATCATTCATTATCATCATCATCATCATCACCATCATCATCATCATCATCATCATCATCATTCATCACCCAACATCCATCATCCATCATCCAACATCCAACATCCATCTTGATCATCATCACCATCATCATGATCATCATCAGTTTGATCCCAGTTTCTAGGCTCGGACATCCTTTGTAAGTTCACAGGAAGAATTTGTGACCACTAGACATGTTTTGTTAGTTTCCAGGCNATCATCATCAGTTTGATCCCAGTTTCTAGGCTCGGACATCCTTTGTAAGTTCACAGGAAGAATTTGTGACCACTAGACATGTTTTGTTAGTTTCCAGGCAGAACTTTTGACTCGTTGCTGCCACTGCTGCCATGTTTCGCACAACAGATGGGACGCGTAGACCTTCGGTTCGGGTTCATTGACAGTGTTCAAACATTGCTGAACGGGCAAACTAAAGTAAGTGTAAATGATTGGAAATTTGTTTTCATGTCATGTTGGCGTGGCACATGTCACGGGTGGCAATTTTTCCGCACCATGCGANCGACCTTTCCTTCGAAAGCATGTCGCTTTGTGCTGCTTGTGGCTTTTGATCGGAACATTGGTTCCGCCTGCTGCTGGCGTACTGGTGCGGCCGTGCTTGCGTAGCATCACCTGTGATTTGCAAGGCAAATGAACGTTCTCATCCCACCCACCCCCCCAAACCCCCCCCCCACCCCAGGCCAGGTCTATGTAAGCAGGGCAATGCATAAGATAAGAGGCGATCAGGGTGTCTTATTTGTGTGTGTGGACGTATGTGCAGATGTGTAAGAGAACGTAGCAGTAGCGTAGCATCACCTGTGATTTGCAAGGCAAAT